>WOVY01005223.1:0-103170 GCA_013436015.1 Rhipicephalus annulatus | reverse complement strand
TGCCCTGCCAGTTCGGGCAAGATGTTAGAAGTCCGAGACGCTGCAGCATGGTAACAGATTTATAAAAGGACACTAAAGGCAATTATCAAGTCGAAGTTCATTGTTGAAATGGTGATCCAGAGACCTTGTACTGTTACTTTTGTGCCAAAGAAGTGATTATTTTGAAATGAAATTGCGTTTTGATGGTTTGCATCGGGTTAGCACATATCTCTCATCACAGTTGCCGTGTGCAACGTTAACCGGCCTTACTGCGCGGCTGTTGACACTAGTAGCAGCAGAGCAAAAGCAGCGTGAGCCACAGCAGCACACAACAATTCAACAATTTCCTGCCATTCACTCAGGGATGGCAGACGTCGGCTCAGCTGGGCCCCGCTAGGTCGCACGACCTGTCCAGTTCAACCATGCGGAAATTGGACTTTTGAACCACTTGCGCCATTTTTCATAGTAATGTCTGGCGGTTCTTTTTTTTTTCTATGAATCAAACAGAAACGAACCAGCAGCGTTTATTACATATTTTAATCATTTGAAGGGGTGCATCAACAATCGAGCAGCCAGGATTTTAAGAAAACTGTCAGTCGGACAAGCCTATTGAATTAGCGTGGGTCCCGGTCCACTCGGTGAACCCTGGAAACTAGGACGAGGGTCTCTTGGGCCCAGTCTTTCCTCGTGAGGCACCAACTTTGTTTAACATCACATACTTTTACAAAAGCTATTGGCGTGTCGACCCATCCCCCGATGAAGACCTTACGAGAGCGCAGGCCACGGCACTCTGCCGCATTCAAACTTAATCTTATTTTTTGGTCCTCCCCGAATGGCGCTTAATACAAGCGGATCAGTGAACATCTACCAAAAACTGTAGCATTTAAGAATTGGCTACACAAAATTACGTATTGTGAGGCCGTGATGGCTTTCCTCCCCCAAAATGCTCCTGCCAGCCCGTTCACTGTCAGCATTGGAGGAGCTCATTAAAACTTTTATTAAGGAGAAGCAGCTTGCTATTGCTGCCTGTGCCGACAGAGTTGCTGCCCGCATGGAGCCACATATAGGGCCGCACCTTCTCTGTCAATAAAGTTGGTTCCTCCTCTATCAGTGCATGTTAACGAACACCAAACTGTTTAAATTTGCAGAGCCTTCCAGTACGGTGTCTCACAACTGTACCGTGGTTTGGCATTCAAGAGCAGAGATTTTATTGTCAGTAATCAAATTATTACAGGAACCACATGATTTCATTTCTTCCTGGATGTGGGGCCCCATTGAAGCATGATTTTATGGCACTCCACCTCAGTGGAACTCTAGTTTCTTACGATTTGGGTTAGTATTTGTGGAGTGACCTCAAGTGCAAAGGCTGCCAGCATAATTACACAATGGATTAGGCCAATTGCCAAGTCACTGAGGGCTGGCCCCATTTTTCAAGTAAGGGACCAAGCGGGAAAACGTGCCATCCCTTGTTGTTGCAGGTGTGCGCCCTCAAGGTGACTGAGAGGGCCCGTGCTCGCATCCTGAAGGCTGGTGGCGAAATCCTCACCTTCGACGAGCTTGCTGTCAAGGCCCCCAAGGGCAAGGGCACCGTGCTCATGCAGGGCGAGTTTTATTGTTTCATACGTTGTAGTGGAGCTTTCCTTAACTGTGGAGCCATCTCTCCTGCAAGGCATTACGTTTTGTCACTAGTAACGTGTGCTAGCGGAAACATGGGTGTTTTTTTCTGTGTAGCTTGCTCAAACGAAAAGTATAGCAGATTTAAGGGGAGACGTGGCAATGGGAATGTTTAATTTTGCAATTTATTTTTTACCTTCAATACTTCGAGCATCTTTTCTATCATGGTCAAATATTAGACTAAATAAGCAGCAGAAGTTCAGAAAAGGAAATTTTACTATTGTGCTGTCATAAAAACTTATGAGTAAATTGGGTTCCAGAAAATGCATATTTGCAGCTTTGCATTGGCACAGTGCTACCCCATTGGCATCATCTTAAAGAGGACAGATAGGAGCTCAAAATAGCTGCACGGCTCCATTTCTCCATCGAAAAATAAGACCAGCTTCCTTCCCATCGAATTTCGAGGCTAAAATAAGCTCCTTGTGGGTTTCCTCTGTGTGCTAGGACATTCCACACGAACGGTCAAACACTGTTAACATTCAAACATAGGTGTTCACCTCGAAAGTACACTCTAAATACTCATTCTCTCGTTCAAAGCCCATTGCAAGCGCAGCCAGAACTGTCGTAGCTCTGTAGGCACGATGAAAGTTGCAGTCACATCACATCACATCTGTAGTGAGCGTAGGCGTGCGCAGGTTTCTCCTTCACGGTGAACAAAGGGTCATTGCAGTGCACTGCCTCCCTATTATGTCAATGTGTGGGACTGCATTTGCACCCCCCCCCCCCCCCCACCTAGGTGACTACAGTCGCCAACCGTTTATTCACTCCGAAAATTCGGACATGCCCGTTTATTCCGACATCTTCATGGCACCGCCACTCGCCCCATCGATCCTAATGTAAACTCGCGTCCGAAAATTCGGACGCCTCACTGTGCATCATTAGATTATTCGGACTCCGTTTGTCTGACCGGATGCTTTGCCGTACGCCGTTACACGCTGACAGCGACGTTAACAATACGTTTGCTAGGTGGCCAGCACTGATATGCTGCACTAGCTATGCATGGACGTCGGGCCAGTGTCAAAATGCATGCAGAAATCACCATTGCTGATCTTGAAGGCTATTTGTGGCAACGCGTTTTTTATTTTAGCCAGTCGAGCGGCCAAGCCAAGCCACTTACGAAGTCTGTTCGCTGTGGCGCGTTTGGCTTGCGTGAGTCAGCTGCGGCTAGGCCTGGTTCATCTTGTTCTGTGTGTTCTCGCTTTCTTGCGTGTTCTGTGGTGTGCTGAAATGGCTCCGACGCCACCCGTTGCTGTGCCGTCGGGAGTGAAGAAACGCAGCCAACGCGGGAGCTACAAGACGCTCACGATGGCGAAGAAAGTGGAGATAATGCGCCAGGTAGAAGGCGGCCGACCTTAGTCTGAAGTGGCTCGGTAATTTTCTATTTCCAAGCAAACCATCTCGGAAGCGTGCATGTGTGCAGACTAGACAGTTTTTTGACCGATAGGGCCTATAAAAGTGCTTTATTTTTAGTGAATCCATTTTCTCGGACTCCCGATTATTTGAACTTTTCGGCGGCTCCTGTCGAGTCCGAATAAACGGTCGGCGACTGTATACGAGTGGCCACCTCTTTACCCCTCCCGTGCAGACGCCTATTGTAGTGAGGTGAGCCGTCTTCGGAGACCTCCGCCACATTGTGCTTGTGCAGCACGCGTGCGCGAGAGCCAGCAGACTGTAATCGGCATGATGTGCGTCACAGCCTTGTGTGGCCACTTGGCCAAGCTACACTTGCACTTCACTGCCCGACTCGACGGCCAGAAACCGAAACTGTCCACATAAGAGGCGATATGGATTTATTTAGCGAGAATAAATAAATCTTGGTGCGTGTATCGTGCTTTCTTGAGCTACTGTTAAGAAACGTTCGCAGCAAGGAACGTGCAAGCCACGAAAATAGTGGTGCCACCCCTATAATAAGTAGTTGCTCTCACTCATCCCTGGGCCTTTTTACCACAAAAATATAGCCAGTCTGTTTTCTGCACTTCGATCCCGAGACATTGATGAATGCTGTAAAGCTGTCCATATTTGTCTGCACGTCTTACAGATTTTTATACTTGGCTTTTTGTATATTTAGTAAATCAATATGTGCAAAATATTTAAAAAATTATTGGTGTACCTATCTGAATACTAAAAAATACAGCAATAGCATTACGGATGGGTCCCTGTAAATATATTCATGCAAGAATTGTGGCAAAGTTATGGCTAACTAATTAGTTTTGGGATGACAATAAGGCTGTATCAAGTATTGTAACTTGGAAAAACAATAGAATCCCAAAAACTGATTTCATTTATGATGTCAGCACAACAAATCGCATCTACATGAATACTTGCATTCATTGATTTTCAAAAAATAGTTTTCGTTGCCACGGTCCCCTTAATAAATGGAATTCCTGCTTAAATGCAGCAACTGTCTTTACTATTTTCTTTTTCATACTTTCATTGTGCACCCCTATTAATTTTTGAGTAAGTGGAACACCTCTTGGAACGTATTTCTAGTTTTTAGAGGTGCCCTTTAAGGAGAGTACACCGTGTACAGCAGCTACATCTTAGCATTACTTACCCAGAGAGGAAAAACCCGGAGGCTTACCAAGAGGGCTCAAATTAATTTTCGGACAACACAGCGAGCTTTGAAAAGAAAAAAAAAAGTAATAGGTATAGTCATAAAAGACAAAACCAGAGCGGTGCGGGTCAAAGAACAAACGCATATTAAGGACATCATAGTTGAAATTGAGAAGTAAAAGGCATGGGGAGGGCCCTTATTTAAAAAGCCTAATAGCCAATACCCATTAAACCACTTCGTCGCAGTAGTCTTGCGTAAATAAAGGATTTACTAATAAGGAAGGGACTACTAGCTGTCATGGACTGCGGCACGATTTGTTTCTTACACGTGCATGTATGCCCCGTATATTTAATACCAATATGGTTATGCTGACAACTAAAAAGATGCGATTTTTCAGTGCTGTCTATAACATGAATGCATGTGATGGAGCGTTAATAAGTAAAAATTCATGCAAATTTTCTTTTTGCCCCAACCTCCCCAAACTTCCTGGATCTCCTCAATTCAGAGATCCCCAAGGTGTTACGTACCGTTCTTAAACTAAATTGCGATAAACCCTAGGAAATACAAAGTAACTTTTGAGCTAACCTTGGAGGGGAGTTGTAAACAGTAATTTCAGTGCACAAATTGGGATCGTAGAAGTGCCGATATTTTGCAGTTGGTGGTGCAGTTTGTATGCAGGGCGGCTCATATTGTCGAAAGCCTACTGCAGTACCTGGATGTAGACTGGCTGTATCTGAGAATTTGCATGATTTGCAGTCATTGTACCTGAAAATCAACCCTGAGACCACTCATAGATATCAGTTCATGTAAATGCTGTAAGGTGCTTAGCATGATGCACATGAATGGCACTTCTTTAAGCGATATGGCGGCCTGCGGCAATGCCCTGCACCACTGGGCCACTCGCGTCCAAGTAACGTGGGTGCATGGGTGGTCGACTTCAGGCCAACAGCAAAGGTGATGGGGCGTCGCGACAGACGCCTCGGCAGTACCAGGTGTGATGGCTCTGTGAGCACGGGGCTACCACGTATATATCTGCCCACACTGCTGTTTCTTTCGTGTTTGTCATTTACAGGCAATTTGCTAATGGTTATGAATAAATGGACTGGTGTGCAGGTCATAATAAATGTAGCTACAGCATGTTGTGATCGTGCGTCAACGTTACTTTCATGATACTGGAAACGCTGCTGTTGCTGTTCATTGTGCGCTGTAGCTGTCTGACGTTGGGTGGCACAGCACTGGTAGTTGACAGTTGAAAATTAAAGGGACACTAAAAGTAACTATAAAGTTGTAGTAGTGGTCCAGAAACCTCATAGCGTTACTTCTGTGCCAAGAAAGGGCTTATTTTGAAATAAAATCCCGTATCGGGTTAGCGCACTTCAGATTATCCGCATCAAGATGCGGTCAGGTTCTCGTCACTGCTGCAGTGCACAACGTTGCTCGGCTTTACTGCGTGGTCGCCGACACTAGTAGACAGAACGAAAGCAGTGGGAGCCACAGCAGCAAAAACGGCCCTTGATCAAATTCTTGTCATTGGCTCCAAGGCAGACGTGTTCTTGGTTCAACTGCGTCCCGCTAGATAGCGCAACCTGTCTAGCGAAATGACGCGAAAATTGAATTTTTGAACCACTCGTGCTATTTTACATAGTAACGTCCAGCGGTTCTTTTTTCTATCAATCAAACAGAAACAAACAAGCAGCATTTTATTGCATCTTTTGATGCACGTCAGGTTTTTTATTTAGTGCTGCTAGATCGATTACTAGTGATGAATTGTAGGTGGTTCGTCTGGTGTGATTGGTATCATTTTGAGAATGTCCTACTGCGGCGCATGTATTCTGGTGCATTTACCTTAGTTTCTGGTTAAGTAGGGCACTGCTGTTGATAATCTCATTTAAGATGCTGTCATACATTGAGCCTTCACTCTGATGTATTGTTTGACTTTAGTGTCTCTTTAACTTCATTCAAAAAGGGCCGAAGACAGGTTCGAAGAATGAATGTGAAGATTTGATAACGGAATGCTTGTAGGAAGAAGGCGAGCATTGTTGAAGGGACATAAAGTAGACCAAACGATTTTTTTTTTTTCATATTGGTAAATTTTGACTTTACAGCTCACCACAGAAGGCTTTTGTTTAGCGAGAAAGCATGCTGTAAAAAAATACTGCTGGTGCCGCCACCTGGAAGTTGTCACACCAGCTCACCATGATGACATGTATTCTGACAGCATCTACTAAGGTCTATGTAATAATCATTAAAGAATTCTTTACATCCCATTCTATGACAACCAACGTCCTCTCATTTGGGCTAATGTGGCTAAATTGCAAAAGACTTCAAAGTTATTGACGCCACAGTGATGCTCTGTTAACAAACGTTTTCAGCACAACTTTAACTTTTAGCGCTTCCTCCTATACACGCTTCATGCTCAAGGTGGTAGGGCTGATTTTTTTTGCCAATACTTGTAAAAGTATGTTCCTGTGCTAGTTATGGGACTTGGCTACCAGAGCACTAGTCGTCTCCAAGCTTTGCCAGAGTGTACATCGAGTTTATAGGAAACCCTCATCAGGGTGCTCAGCCATTCCTGCAATGAATTTTGTTGGAGCAGCTTTATGAGGTGCACGTTACTTCAAACTGGGTGAAATGGCGCATCAGATCCATGACGTCATCAAAACTGCTCGTGGGAGTGATGGCTTGGGTTGATCAAGTGTTTCGAGTTGCAAGAATTACAACTATGAAGTCTAGAGTTGTCAATAAATTAAAAATAAAAAAGGTTCTGTCCTACTACTTTCCAGATGTGTAATTACAACCTATGATGGCGAAATTGACCATGAAAAAATATTTTATCTGTCGATAATTGGTAATGTTTAGATTCAGTGTTCCCAATGCTTTTCAGTTGGGAAACCAGTCTGATTAGGGGTCATATTCACAAGCCTTAAGAACTCACGCGCCAATAGTAAAAGCATGTGCAAAAATGAACAGAGAGCAGTGTGAATGTGTGGATATTCTGTGGGCATTGCTGATGTGCTGCTTGCATCTCTCTTGTGCGCAGGACCTCGCAACGCCCGCGAGGCCTGCCGTCACTTCGGACCTGCTCCTGGAGTGCCCCACAGTCACACCAAGTCAGTGCTGGTTCCCTCAATTTACTGTATTCCTTCTTTGGTGTTTATGTCATATGTGTGCTTTGCAATCATCTGCTGTCGGGCTCATTGGATAATGCTCTGCAGTAGGGAGGGCTGAATGAATGCCAAAAAGTTCATCATAATACATGCAGCTGCACATTCCAGTCATCTCCTACCTGCATATTCATTTCGGTGCAGAAAGCCATCCACGTTTTACTTTTTTTTTTGCTTGTTCGTTTCGCTGTCACTACTGGTTTCATTTGGGAAAGTGAGCATCAAGTGATAAGCATATAGCATAGATGTTGGAAGTGCTGCTCTGATTGCTTCAAACTGTTTTTTTTTTTTTTGTTCGTAACTGCTTTGAAACGGCACTGAAGCCCCGCCACGGTGGTCTAGTGGCTAAGGTACTCGGCTGCTGACCCGCAGGTCGCGGGTTCGAATCACGGCTGTGGCAACTGCATATCCGATGGAGGCGGAAATGTTGGAGGCCCGTGTGCTCAGATTTGGGTGCACGTTAAAGAACCTTAGGTGGTCGAAATTGCCGGAGCCCTCCACTACGGCGTCTCTCATAATCATATGGTGGTTTTGGGACGTTAAACCCCACATGTAATAACAATGAAACGGCACTGAAAAAAGTGTAGACAAGAGTAGCCGTGTGAGTAGCCCAGAAACGCCAAGGAAACCGTAAACGCTCTGTATTGCGATGCGTCAGGCGTTTGACAGACACGAAAGCAGCCGTGGAATGCACGACTGAAGGCAGCAATGCCTGTCAGGCTGCCCAAGTTGCCGGCGGCTGCTTTACCAGGCGGTTCTGCTGGATCGAGTTGTGAGCTGCAGCTCAACGCATCGGGTGTTGAAGCTATGCCTGTTTCAGTTAGTGTCGACGTAGGTTGCATAAACACAATTTCGATCACTTCTCATGGAAGCGAGGGCGCAGCGACCGCCAGTAACATAAAAGCGCACCTGGCATGTAAGTGTGCAACATTGCAGAAGTTCCAGCGTCTGAGTGTCAAAATGAAAGGGGAGGTCAAATACAGCTGCACTGAATTCCTGATATTGGGTTTCTCCGTGATGCAAGACATTCTTGGACCTCCGCTGTGAACTATGATGCTTTCAAAGAACCCCACTAAGCAGTATGGGCTTTGTGTCAAGCTTGTGGTGGAGCGCTCCCCTTGTGATATGCACTTCAAGTGATTTTCTTTCCTGAAAGTAGTGTTGACGCCACGATAACTGCATTCGAAAATGTCTGCAATAAAGGCCATTCGGAGCACTCATAAGAGAACAACAGCCTCTTCCGATTTCTTTTCTGTGATGACTGTTTCTCATGACGACTTACACCACAAAACTTTCAAACGCCATGTGAACAGGCATGCACCAGTGCTGCAGCAGACTATGAGGCCACAAGCACGATTCAAATCGAGGAGCTCCACTGGAACTGGGGCAACCCATCGGGCAACGTTCATCAACGTTGATGTGATGTGGGATAAAACCTGGCTGACGTGTGGCCACTATTCACAGATTGCAGATAGCGTATCATTAAAATGTACACCCGACTCGCTGCGGACCACATTGTCCTTGGTTTTGCTTGGTTTGCTCACTCGATGCAAAACCCAATGAGCAAGGGTACATGGCTTGGAGTACAAAACACGTTCCAGACCATCAAATGATTGTAGAGAAAATAGAGGTGCAAGCTGTGGTCATCCCGAGATCCCTCGAGAAGTACAAGCTGCATTACACTATACGATGCTGTCTGATGGTGACAGCGAAACTTTTCATTCCCTTATCGAGCAGGCTGTGGTAAGGCTTCATCAAGATACAAGATTGTGTCAACCATACACAAAGGTATTGCAGCAACCTTGCGTTTGCTAGTCAAGGCCCAAGGCAAGCCACTTAAGGGGGGACACGGGTTTTAAAAGCCGAAAAAATCGTCAAAAAGTTGATTTTTTGGAAATGGCAGTTTTGCTATTTCCATCCAATATTCTACCATTTCGCCAAGTTTTATGCAGTTTGAAACGATATCTTAGCCGTAATATCAATTTTAGCACCAGTGCCAGCTAAATATGAGCCAAGAATTTGGTAAATAAAGCGCCTTTTCCGTGACACGCGACGGCCGTCATATTTGTCCGACAGCCGCGAATCATATATCGTTTGAAAGCGCAGCCTCTCGTCTTGATTTTCGCGCCATTTTCGGCTCCGAGCGCGCGTTGGCTGTGAAGATATCCCGATTCAAAAAGAAGTCCCAACACGCGCAGTAATTGGCCAGTTACGGCACGTGACCCGCAGCGGGTCACGCCATTGGCCTGACAGGCATCGTCTGCATCACTCCGCGGCGACTGTGCGCACACCGTACGCGTCAACTGGTTTTCGCACGTGAGCAACGATGTCGACGCCGTCGCCGAAGTTCGCTACGAAGTACAAATTCGGAACAAAAAGGAAGAGGAAGACTCCGTACAACTTCCAGAAATGCGCTGCTGTGCCACCACCAGTTCCTGACCATGCGGAGAACGGCGTGCTTCCCGAGTCGAGCGGCGCCGATGCGGGCGTGTTAGGCCTAGTCCCCCAAAGCGCTCTTGACAACCGCCGCGGGTCTTCGTCGTCGTTTCGGCACGACACTGCAATGTTGCAGCCAGAAGATTTGCGGCGTATAGAGAGTGAAGCTCAAGAAAAACTTAATGTACTTGCTTCAACTCCTGCTACTGCCCGAAAATCTGACTTTTTGGATCGTGATGACGCTGCCACACAAGCTAGCAACGATCTCGCTACAAGTTTTTTCATCGCTAGTTACGACTCGATGAACGCGCTGCTGGCGTCTACCAGTTGCAAGTGTACAATTTGTGGTGGTAACCTCACGGTGCGAAAAGGTGAGCGGGATTTTGGCCTTGCTGTGAAGTTTGTTGCCGAATGTGCGATCTGCGGCGATAATGTGCAGGGATGGAGCTCGCCGCGCGTGAGCGGCAAAGCAAAGCTCAGGCCTTTTGTCATAAACATCCTTGCGGAGCGTGCAATGCAGAGCACCGGAAACGGGCAAACCGCAATGAACGACATTTTTGCGGCGATGAACATTTCGGAGAGAGGAATGCACAATAAAACATGGCAGGGACACTTGAAAACGAAACTCGTCCCCGCGGCAACCGATGGGGCAGAAAAGTTGATGGGGACATGTGCACAATTAGTGCGCGATTTGTACCGTGACCTAAATATAAACAGCCCGGACAACATCGCTATATCGTTCGATGGCACATGGATGACGCGCGGCCACTCGTCTCATATCGGCGTCGGCACCGTAATTGAGCTCTACACAGGATTTGTGCTCGATTATGTAGTGCTCAGCAATTTCTGTGCTGGGTGCGCACGGGCACCAAAAGAAGTTGACCCTGCCTACCAGGCTTGGAAGGAGGCACACGCATGCCAGAAAAACACGGACAAAAAAGCTGGGGAGATGGAGGTGGAAGCGGCACTGATCCTCTTCCAAAGATCGCTGCAGAAGCATAAGCTGCGGTACACGACCTTGTTGTCGGATGGTGACAGCCGCGCTTACCTTGCTCTTCAAGATGCGAAAGTCTATGGATACATACCCGTGGACAAGGAAGATTGTGTTAACCACATTCACAAGAGAATGGGCACAGCACTGCGAAATCTAGTTTCCAAGCAGAAGTCCTCTGGTACAGAGAGTCTCGGTGGGAAAGGAAAGCTGACTGGTGAGCTTATCACCAAGCTCAGCAGCTACTATGGCTGGGCCTTGAAATCGCACAAAGGTGATGTCAAGGCCATGCATAAAGCAGTCATGGCCACATACTACCACATCACCTCAAACGATGTCACTTCTAACCACACTCTCTGTCCAGAGGGCCCAGATTCATGGTGCCGCCAAAACGCAGCAAAGGCCAAAGGTGAGCCTGCTCCAAAACACCGCCACAATCTGCCACCCCATGTATGTGAGGCGCTTCTTCCAGTTTACAGACGTTTGTCTGATGAATCGCTTCTTCGGCGATGCCTAAGAGGGAAGACCCAAAATAACAACGAGTGTCTCCACTCAATTATTTGGGCACTGGCGCCGAAGGAGAAACATGCATCATTGTTTGCTGTGCAAGCTGCTGTGGCAGAGGCTGTAATGAAGTTCAATTCTGGGTATGAAAAAGCTTCTACAGCCATACTTCAAGAACTTCAGCTAAACCCTGGCCAACAGTTGACCAAGCGCATGAGTGAAAAAGATCGCCACCGTGCTGAAGCATGCGCACGCAAGCATGCTTCTGCAGAAAACTTGCAGCGTGTGCTACGAAAACAACACCGAAATGACTCTAAACAGACAGACTATGTTCCTGGAGGGTACTGATGCTAGGCCATTTGTGAACATTGTAAATAGTTTGTGATTTTCTGTATTAAAATATGAGCCTATTTTGTTTTTTGACGTTTTCTCAGAATGTCATTTTCGATGTTTTTGAAACTTGCCAAAGCGATATCTTGGTCTTGAGGTCACATAGAGCCACAATTCTTGTGGTGGCATGTAGCTACATATGTCTCCTACACAAATGTAGGAACAGATTTTTCAATCTAGTCTTTCTAAATTTTTATTCTTGGTACTAATTTAATCGCTTGATAGAGATATCTGGAGATTAAACTTCAAATTGCTATAAAATTGGTAATACTTGTAATATTAAAAAAGTAATCCTACATTTGTGTTAATTACACTTCATAGTATCTAGCCATATGTCAATATTAATATTCTGGCCAATAATTGCCTTTCCATTGTTCTGATAAACAATATAGGATTAATTTTAATTATCTCTGCAACTGGCCAACCAATTTCAAAAGCAATTATATTTTTGAAATCAGCTTGAAAAACTCTGTCTGGGTTACAATTTTCATTGAATTTGGTCAAGAAATATAAAAAAAAATTTAAAACCCTCTTCCCCCCTTAAGGAAAGAGAGAGGTCACCCTGAACAGAATCAAGAACATTTTAAATTACTATGGCTGGACTCTGAGGACTCAAGAGATTGATGTGCCAGGATCGAAGAGTGCATTTGAGCCAACCGTGTGCCACATGTCAACTGATGACCACCTAAGCATGACCAGTGCCCTGAAGGGTTAGAACCTTGGTGCATTCACAACTGTGCTGTAGCAAGGCACAAGGATCCCCCTGCTCACAAAAACAGCCTGCCCAGCTTCGTGTGTGAAGCTTTTAGAGCTTCAAGCAGCTGAGTGAGGAAGCTCTTGGGAGTGGTGCAACGAAGAAATGACTTGGAATGCTAGTGAGTGCTGAAGACCAAACATGCCATGCTTCACAGTGTCCAGAGGGCAGTGGCTGAAGCCATAAGCCAATTCAACCAGGGTGTTGCAAAGAGCAGCACTGCGGTAGAGAAACTGGGCTATAATATTATCGACTTCGTATGCCCAAGGATCGCACAACAGCAGCAGACTACCTACAGTGGACTACTACAGGCCTCTGTGTGGCCTGTGCTCAGATGGCAGTTTTGTTTTTTCTTTCGTTAATTTGTTCGCATATGACCTTTTAGGATATCCTTGCGTGCTTTTTCTGACTAAATGTGAAAACTTTGCAGGGATGTTATCACTAATTTAGTAGTCAAGTATACTTACTTGCAATCGAGAGGCTGTTAAAAAAACACGTTTACGAGCGAGGGTGCAAGGTTGTGCCCGTGCCCTCACTTGTGAATTCTTTTTTAAAGGGGGACGAGGCCTTTTGAAAACAGAAAAATCGCGAAAAAGTCGATTTTTGGCAAACCACATATTCGGGCAGTGTGTGTCATAAAGTACCTTTTCTGTAAATATCAACGTCTAATTCGTCGCGAAACCATTTGAGATATAGTTTAGAACATGCCGCGGCGGTCCTCGAGCGGCGCGCGAGCGCTCAAAATACCCCAACTTGGCGTGATCGCAGTTTCTCGACCGCTTGACGGAGCGCCACCATTTTGGTGTTGTTTTGTTTGTGAATTCTTGCTCTTTCTTTCCACGCCACCTGCGTCGCCGGCGGCAGCGCAGGAGAGGAGCAAGCCGCTCATGATTGGAGGGCTCGCGAGAGCTTTCAAGTTTCCCGCGGCTGAGGCGCGCAGCTGGGATTGGGCGAAGCGCGCGCTCCCCAAGGACGCGGGGGAGCTCGCGACTGCCATTGGCTGCTGCGCGCGATGACGTAGCGCTCTTGCGCATAATGCGGCCGCTCGTCTGCTGCTCCTCCGTCCGGCGTCTTTGTGTTCCGCTCGCTTCCGTGTATCGTTGCAGCCGTTCGCATACTCTCCACGTTTCAACTGTCTTCGAAACAATTTTCAACCGTCTTTACGAGACGATTTTCAACCGTCTATACGAGACCGTTGTTGTGTTCGCTCACGATGCGCCCAACGAAAAAGAAGACGCTACAATCGTTCGGTGCAAGGAAGCGAGCTATGAAGCTTGTCCGCGCGGCGAGGCTCTCCGCTCGCACGTGCGCCGACGGTGATCGCGCCGACGATACCTGTGGGGCAGCTTCTGCTTCATCTACGCAAGAGAGTGGTCGCATCGACGCGCCTAGCAACGTGACTCCTGCTCCGCCGGTGCAAGAATTTGTTGTTACAAGTGCGCCTGGTGTCTCGTGCTCATCGACAGTGGCTTCCGCATCTTCTCTTTCATCGGCCTCGAGTGCGAATGCGTCAACTGTGCGTTTGCGAACAAGTTTCCTGACGTGCAAGGAGAAAGAGGCGGCGGATCAACAACGCGCTGCTGTGCAAAGAGAACTTGGCGCTATGCCAGCGACGGAGCGGAAATTTCAGGCAATGGAGCGCGATCATGAAGCTGCCACCGCTACAAGTGAAGGCGAAAAATTTTTCCTTGTGCAAATGGATGCCCTAGACGACCTGCTATCTCAGACTCCGTGCCACCGGTGCACGGCGATTGGGATGAAGGTACGAGGAGGCACCCAATTTGAACTTGCTGCAAAGCGTGAGCTAGTATGCTTGCATTGTGGAGTAGTTTCAAGCTCATGGAGTTCATCTCGTCAGGATGACACAAAGGCCTTTGATGTGAATGTAAGAGCCATTATGGCAACAAAACAAATAGGCAAGGGACAAACAGCTCTCAACGACTTTTGGGCAGCGATGAACGTGTCCCATCATGGCCTCCATCACAAGACCTCTCAGAAGCACCTGAAGAAATTCAGGGAACCGCAGACACAATGCATAGAAAATTTCTATGCAGAATCTGCTTCTGCTGTAAAAGCCACTTACAAAGAAATGGATCAATATTTCACCAGGGATATAACAGTTTGTTATGATGGAACATGGCACAAGCGTGGGCACACATCCCATATTGGAGTCGGGGCAATTATCGAATACCATACGGGCCTTATCTTGGACGCCGTTGTTCTGTCTAATCAGTGCCTTGGTTGCCAAGTAGGGCCAAAGCCTGGAGACGCAGACTATGCATGCTGGCTGGAGAATCATGTGTGCCAGAAAAACACAGACTCTAAATCAGGGAGAATGGAGGATGAGGCAGCTATCATCCTCTTTTCACGCTCACTGTCGAAGTACAACCTCCGTTACACAACGCTCGTGTCTGATGGAGATAGTGCCACCTTCTCTGCCCTTGTACAAGAAAATGTTTATGGACTGGTCCCCATTTCAAAAGAGGAATGCCTGAACCACGTTCAGAAGAGGATGGGGACTGCACTTCGCAACCTTGTGCAGAAAAGTGACAAGGCTTTGGGAGGGAAGGGCAGGCTGACAAAGGCTCTCATCGACAAGTTGACAGATTATTATGGCTGGGCCCTACGGAACAATTCCGATGATGTGGCTGCAATGCGGCGGGCAGTGATGGCATCGTACCACCATGTGACGTCGACGGATGAGGAGCCGCACCACGACTTGTGCCCAGAGGGTGCAGACTCCTGGTGTCGTCACAATGCCAGCAAGATTACCGGTGTTCCACCTCCGAAGCATTCGTACAAGCTGCCACGCTATGTTGCAGATGCACTTCTACCCATTTATGAGAGGCTCTCACAGCTTCTCTTCTGCAACGCTGCCTGGGAGCAAAGACGCAGAATGCATCAGAGTCCTTTTACTCTGTGCTGTGGTCCCTCATGCCCAAAGAGCAGCATGCGTCACTGATTGCTGTGGAGACAGCACTGCATGATGCAGTGCTAAGATACAATGCTGGCTGCTACAGGGCCACCCAAGAGCTAGCTTCATCAGTGGGGCTAACACCTGGCCACCTGGCCATTCAACGGGCAGCCGAGAAAGATTCTCTGCGCTTGAAAAAGGCTAAGAAGCGATCCCTAGAGAAGATGGAAAGGCGGCAAAGAAAGAGAGTGCCAAAGGACACCTCCAGTTACGCTGCAGATTCATTTTAGAACTGCCTATGTGCTCAAAACTTTCAAACGTCGTTTTCTCAAAATGACTTTTTTGGCTAGTGAGGCTGCTTATTCCAGCCATATCTCTGGAACCACTCATTGGATTTCCATGTCTTTTTTTATTATGTACATGAATAAATTTCTGAGGGGGTGACAAGCCCATTTTTTCATTATATTGTGTGTGTTATTTATTATATTTAATCAAAATTTGATTGATAATATCCTAATCACGAACACAAAGTTTGATAGTCTGCTAAAACTTTTCAGCAAGGAAATTCAAAAAAAGGGCTCTGTTACCCCCTGGAGTATCAATCTGGGAATCATCATAGTTAATTTCACAGTTCCAGCACCTTTTGAAAGTTCTCCAGGCCTGGAATAAGAGGACCACGTGCACTACCCTGATATTCTGCTGTAACTTGAAAACCAGTGAACATAGCTTGATGAAATTTTGTAGTTCTTTAATGCTTTTGCTATAAGTCTATCCTGAAAATTTCATTAAGATATCTCAATAAACAAAAAAGTTGGTATCCGATGGTAGCCTCCCCCCTTAAGGCTACCTTTGGCTTTCAAGCACGTTGAATACATTAGAGCAAGAACGAGTTTTAATGAAGTGTATGTATGCTTCTTTTTACATCGTAAATGTGCTCACAATAATAAAGTGGGCATCAATGGCTAAAGCAGCTTTCTGGCATTGTCATATGCTTCTTTTTTCACCCATGCAAAGTTTTTGAAAAGCCCCGTAACAAATTGGCGTAATTTCAGTATTAAAATGTTTGTATCTACTGTTCTTATGCAGATATACAAAATATAACCAGATATTTAAGGAAGGAAAAAAACTATACTGTGCTGGTAAATAGCATTGTATTCACTCCAAAATAAATTTCAGAACCCCCGTCTTCCCCTTTAAAAAATGCCAAGCAAATATACTTCCATCTGTGAAGCGACATGCAATTTAGCGTGTAAACAAGCAAATTTAGTGCAAAACCTTCATAGGGTGATAGATAAATGTAGACGAGCAACACTCATCTAGAATTGTGTGGGCGCAGTTTGGAAGCAGGTAAGGGCTTCAATCATTGCATATAGCATGATTAAGGGGAGACGCGGGTCGAAAAGTCGCGTTTTTTTTCCAAATTTCACCTTTTCTGTTTTTTGTTGCTTTATCATCTTTATACATTATATTTTGACATCTGAAAATATCACAGCGAAATAAGCATCAGAAGTCAGTGAAAAACGCGTCTGAGTGAGCGGCAGTGACGCGCGGCATCACGAAATTTACACAAAACGGGCTGCTGTTCGCGTGCTCGCGGGGCCGCGAAGAGAGCTGTCCGCCATATTGCGGCCGCTGGCTCGTGTAGAGTTGTCCTTACTCTCCACGATCCCGGTTCTTGAAGTCTCGTACGTTCACGAAAAATCTAAAAAAAAAGCAACAAAAACAGTCTTTTCCCGCCGTTTCAAACCGCGCGCCACTAACGCAGGGCCGCCATTGGCTGACAGCACCCGTGTTTTCTTGCCGTAGTTCGCTTCACTGTTTTCCGGAGTTATTTTTCGCTGTTTTCGTGCGATGGCAAGCCCGAAAAAGGCCGTTGCCGACCATCGGAAATACAGAAGTAAGAACAAGTTCAGAGGGAAGCGGCGGAGGACGTACAAGAAAGCCACCGCCAACGAAAATGTCCGCGACGGGCCAGCGGCCGGTAGGCCTAACATCGACCACGGCAACGTCGACCATGGCAACTGCGACGACGAGATCAACGCTGCAGTGAATTTTGTGAGTGCATCGCAGAAAAAGATCGCGTTATTCGAAAACGACGTCAGGCCGAATGCCGATCGTGCCGAAAGCGTAGTGCTGTGCGAGTTGGGTGCATTGACGGCCGTCGTCGCAGGCGCGGCATGCCCCGTTTGTCACGAGAGTAAACTCGCAGTTCGGGCACCGAATAAAAAGCGGAAAGGCCTTTCGGCGTTTCTGGAGCTACACTGCGAGAATGCGGAGTGCTCGGAGAGCATCCTTTCGTCCGCGTACTCGTCGAAGCGGGTCGCGTCAGATGGCGGCCGCGGTGCAAGCAGAAGCTACGACAGCGGGAGTTCGCGTGACGCCTTTGCCGTGAACCTGAAAGTGGTGCTTGCAGCGCGTGCCGTCGGTATCGGGCATGAGCAACTTTCACGATTTTGTGCAGTAGTTGGATTGCCAAACCCTATGCACCATAAGACCTTCCATGCTATCGGCAAAAAGATTCACAGTGCGGCAGTGAAGGCTGTCTGTGAAAACATGCAAAGGGCACGCAGCGTCACCAAAGAGGTGGCTGGTAACAGTGACGTGCCAGTCATGTTTGACGGCACATGGCAAAAAAGAGGCCACAAAAGCCACAATGGTGTGGGAACTGTAGTGTCCTTGGACACTGGTTTGTGCCTGGACTATGAAGTGCTTTCCAACTTCTGCCTGGCGTGCAGTTTGCATAACGACATGGGAGGCGATGAAGAAACATGGCAGGCGTTTCATCATCCCGTTTGTGAGAAGAATTGCGACTGTTCTTCGCATGCCATGGAGGCCGAAGCTGCAGTGCGCATTTGGCAGAGGACTGTGGACTATGAGACACCCCTGCGGTTCACCATCTTCCTAAGCGATGGAGACAGCAAGGCCTACAACGGGGTCTGTGATGCCAACGTGTACCCTGACACTCCAATTGAAAAAGAGGAGTGCACCAACCACGTGGCGAAACGTCTGGGCACCGGCCTGCGGAAGCTGCCAACGCCACTTCCACGAGGGGAGAAGCTGAAGGAGACCACCATCCAGAAGCTTCAAACTTACTTTCAGGTGGCCATTGTGAACAATCGGGGAAATGTCCACAAGATGTACACTGCCATATGGGCCTCATGTTTGCACTCGTGCTCAACAGACGGTGCTGGAAGTCACAAGTTCTGTCCTGCAGGCCCAGACTCGTGGTGCAAGCACCGACGTGCTGAGGCGCAGGGCCAGCCTGCACCGTGCCACACCCCCCTCCTGACCAAGGCCCAGGGTTTGGCAGTCCTCCCAATCTACAAGCGTCTCACAGATGCGAAGCTGCTTGCCCGGTGCCTCCACGGCAAGACACAGAACGCGGCCGAGTCCCTGAACAGCAAAATATGGCTGCTGTGTCCAAAGACCCGGTTTGCTTCCCGGACTGCTGTGGAAACAGCCACAGCCATTGCAGTCCTGTGGTTCAACCGGGGCCACGCGAGCTTTGAAAAGGTGCTGGAAGAGCTTGGGGTGCTTCCTTCGGAGGCCCTGGTTACCCTCAGCGACCGCCGAGACAGCATGCGCATGCACAAGATGAATGTGCGTCAGACCGCTGAGGCGAGGGCACACCGTCGCAGTGCAGCCAAGAGGGCCCGGGTGGAAGAGTCCTGCCGCACCAGCCGGGAAGGGAAAACCTACGGTGCTGGAGAGTTTTAGACAACTGATATTCCCTCTGGACATGTGTGTATGTGTTCAGCACAAGTTTCGTGCTACTGCGTTTTTCATTTTTGTAAATACAGACTTTCAAACTTTCAAACGCGTTTTTCTCATTTCGCAATTTTGGCCAATTTGCATTTTTTGCGGGAAGTGTTTCGGGCACTTAGAATGGTCATACGACGACGAAATTTGGCACACACATTGAGGAGAGTGCGTAGGGTGCCGATATCTACTTGAATCAGCACAACCTATCAGCTGTAAATATCTATTAATAAATTTAATGGTGGTCGAGTGGAAAAAAAAGGGTACTTTGCTACACAGATGTTTTTTTCATAGTTTCAAAGTTGGAGCACAATTTCTAGCTAGATATCGGCACTCTATGGCTAATAGGGAGCAAAAGGAGCCATTGAACAACTCTCTGCATGAACATTTAGTATGCGCGAAAGTTCCCGGAAAACTTATCAAGTTTCACCATTACTTGAAACACAACTCCCAAACTATTGCACTTATGTAAAAACTGATTACAGATTTGGAATCAGGAGGAAAAACTGCATCAGTGGTCCAATTTCTGAAGCTCTAAGTTGAATAACAAAAAAAAAGTGCTTTCGAGGAGCGTCTCCCCTTAAGACGGATGAGAAAAAAAAGGGGGGGGGGGGGCATGCAACATGGCACTACTGGAGCTGTGTTTATTTTGCTGTTGGCCCAGACTAATTTTGGATAGTGGGTGTCATTTCAGTTGTTGACCGCTACTTTATTTGTTCTTTCCTGCCAGGCCATACGTGCGATCCAAGGGACGCAAGTACGAGCGCGCCCGTGGCCGAAGGAAGAGCCGTGGCTACAAGGCTTGAGTGCTGTGACTATACCGTTCCCAGTCAAAATAAAACACCGCCTGTGGCAACCACACCTTGCTGTTGTATTTTAGCCTTTATTTTTTAAGTGTCTCTTTAGATTGTTACACTGCAAACACATTTAGAGGGCTCCTGGTGGGGGGGCTTATAGCGGAAGGTACAGCAGCTGTCGAAATGTGTGTTGAGTGATTCGCTGGAATCGGGGAGTATGAGCACACCTTGTCAATGATAACTTGAAGATCTGTAAGTCTGCGCATAACAGAATAGCAAATAGAACAGGTGTAGCCTGAAACATATCTAAAAACACTGACTGTGTGTTATCAGCACGACTTGCATATGAATAGCAGACAAGACAGATTGCTGTGGCTCATACCCATTGGGGCGATTTGCCAGTATTTTCATGTTCTCAACACACACTAGCAACACATTCGACGGGCGTAAAGGAAAAAAGAATTGACCGTTATTCAAATTGAGCTTCTACAGAAGAGTGCTTGTGTGCAGACGACCATTTCGAATAAATATGAGCAATTCGCCATCTTGCTTGGACAGTAAAGTCGCCTGCATTGTTTTTGTCTACGGTGCTATCTTCTTGAAGTTGTCTATTTTGCCGGCTATGTGAGAATTGGATTTGGGATGGCCGCCGTCCACTTAAGTAGCTGTCTATTTAGCTGACAAGCTCTGGCCTCAAGTGGCCAGAGCATGTCACTCTATGAATGGCTGGTTGAGAACGCGTTCGGTCGTTTTGCGACGATCTGCAGCTATGCGCAAAAATTTTGTAAAAATTACACAGTTTTGTAGTCTCTAAATAACCCTAGGGACTTGATCTACCGGTCTTATATGTTTGTAGAAAATCGCCGAAACTGTTCCAGGGTCCTTTTAATAACTGAAGCTAGCTGCCATTGCCAAGTTTAAAAGTGGCCTCACACAACGAACAGAAGATCACAGAATGCAAAAAGAAAAACAAATAAACAAATTTAGCTCAGTGATGTGATGTATTATCTTTCGTTCTTGCCTTGTACTGGCAGCATTTGAATTATGATTACAATTCGTAATCTCTCCAGCAATGCAGCTCTGATATGTAGTGTGGATCTACACTTTTTACTGATCAATGATAAGGGAAGCATTGGAATTCCCCTACATCACCACCTTACTACCACACGCTGGCCAAAAAATTCCAAAAATACGCTGCAAGTGATTACCCTACTGTTGGCTGCCCTTATTACGAATAGTGGTCATTTTGCAACTTTACATCCAGTGGGCATTCTAAAAAAGATTCAATGTTACGCGCTTGAATGTTAGTTTCTTTGCGGCATGGTTCAATGTGATTAATTTTTTAACCTTTTTTTACGGATAGTCAAGCGTTCATGTGACGTAGGCAGTGCTTCTGGTGGTTGTGTGAATCGAGCTTCAGCTGCCACGCTGCCCCAAGGGCCGGGTTTGGATTGAGTTTCTCACGCAGCCTCCACATTTCGATGGAGACTGTATGCTAAAGGCCCGTGTCCTTTATTTAGGTGCATAAGTACTACTAGATGCACACGCGCACACACGAAAATTTCGGAGCCCACCACTACGACGTCTCTCGTCACATTGCGATTCTGACACATAAATTTAAGTAGTCCAAAATTATGAATCGTGCCTCGCAATACACAGGCGATCTTACGCCAATTAAAAACCACAACCCATGGACACTAAGAATTGTGGCAGCTTAGAACACTCAGAAGTGTGGCAGTGTCCTTCGTGTCCTTCTTGTCTCTTTGTCATTCTGTTCGCGCGCTATAACTATCGTTATCCTCATGGACTGGTTTTATTACTCGGCTATTGCTCCATCAAGATCATACTCTTCTTCTCGTAGCCGCTTCCTTTCTGGCTCGTCGTTGCTGCTGTCGCCTCTGGAGACTGCTTTTCCGCCGGAAACGGCTTCCTGAGCTCTGTCTGGCCGGCTCACGTCTAGTTGGCCTAACAGGCAAACATTGTCCTCCCTGCGGACGCAGAAGACCTGCAGTCTGATCTTTTCAAGCACGGCTCCGCCTGCACCCCTCAGGTCCTTCAGCTGGTATTTCCTGAAAGCAGGGTTAGGTGGACTTGAAACGATTCCAGAACGAATGCGAAAAGCAGCCAAAGTGGCAATGTCATTAAATATAATCGCCAAATTTCTAGCTAAATGGAACCCAAGGGGTGTTTGTACGGTCTCTGCTATTTATAAATAAATAAAACCATTTTTAATAAGTAAAACCAAAAGTTTAAAAGTCGCACAAAAATAACCATGGTGCCTACTGGAAAACTTGCGTCGTTAAATGGGTCGAAAAGTAGCCACATTTGCGCGAAGGGTAATCATGCAGGATGACCCTAAGTGTGTGCAAAAACGTGTAGGGTACGTCAGATCTACCAGGTAACTTTTTCTCAGTAGGATATGCCCATTGTTTCATAAGCAGGCTCATGGCCATGCAGGTTTTGGAAGATAAAGAATCCCTAATATTGTTTTATTCCAAGAAGTGTTCACTTCTTACATTTGGCATGTCGGGATTGACTCTGTATAAGGTGGATGGTGCTATGTAGTGTGACCGTCCTTGTTGTAACTTCGAACACATGCTCTGGCTTTGCCCTACCCACGGCTAAAGTGAGCTAGAAGAGGGTAGTGGGCTCGCTGGGGTCCCCTGCTTGACGCCGGGTATGTCACATGTGTGGTGGCGCCACCAGCGACTTCGATGTAGGGCACTGCCTGACGGAGGCGTTGATGCGCAACGGAAGTCATGCTTTTTGTGCACTGTTATCACATGCACTGGACGGAAATGCACGCGAATTTCGGCAGTGTAAACGGTGCTGATGTCGCTGAGACAATAAAAATAAAGAAAGAAAACTAGCGTGGAGCTAGGTGCGTAGGCCGTTAGCCTACGTGTGCGCGTAGGTAACCCTCTAGAACACTGTAGCGTGGTGTATGCAGCTATGCTGTTAGCTCGTTATCTGATGTTAAATGAAACACACCGAATACCGTCAGTACTCGTGCGAATAAAGCTGCAGAAAACATTCTTTTCTGAAACTCCGTCGGCGTAACTCGCGCGATTAAACTGCATGCAGAACTCGATGCATGCAAGGGATGCTGCGCAAATATGAGATGCATTTAAATTCTCTTACGAGTGATAAGCAGCGATGGCGAACTTTTCAAAGCTTACGTTGCGCGGCTATCAATTGTAAACTGGATTCTTTGCATTTCTTGGGCCCTACTTTCGTCACGCACGCCTTTTACGAGCGTGTGAAATTATTACCGATGCTGACCTTGGCACACACTCAGGAGTTTACCACGAGCTCTTAATGTTATACATTTCACAGCATTTAAAAATTTGCAGCTGCTCATTCTTTCTGCAGATCTCCATTATCTTGGCTCTGTAATTTGGCTATTTCTCCACTGAATATTCCTATGCAAAGACTAAAAATCCACATATCAGAAAAACTGGAAGCCACTCTCCCCAAGTACTGGGCACAAGTACATGAAAATTTATTCATCAGATATTGGGAACAGTTGCTTACTGGATATTTCTTCTTCAGGAGCAGCGGCTCAACTTTAGATGCTTTGCCTTTTCCCGCTTCTCTGATCTATCAGAATTAATGCCTTTCACAAAAAAGTGTAACCGTGTAACGATATAAAAGCTGATTACGTCTTTTGAGAGGCCAGGGGCATGTTGTGCGCACCCAACTTCTTGGGAAAACCTTTCTTTCACGATTGCCAATACATCCAAAATGCTGTCCGAATGCAACTTGTGGCAAGAAAAGCACTCCGTAAACATGTTTTCTAGCTTGCTCACAAAACTGTACAGGTGGCTAGATGGATACAACAGTCCACCTTTGTCACGAAAGGTGGTCAGACGAGCGAGCTGAAAATCTTCTCCTTGAGCTGGCATCGTGAGTAGGGTTATGCAAACTTCGCAGTTTGTTTTCATGACACACTTTCGCGCAATATAGCCAGCAACATAAAAGATCAGCCTGGAATCACTTCTAGCAATGTGCTGGTTGTGGTCAATAGGTGCTGGTACAGAACTAAGGCTCATCCACAGTGCTTGCACTGCCAACTGAATCGTCTTGTGGCAGTGTGTCAGTAGCAGCATCGATCTGCAGCAATGAAGCAAGCTCGCCCTGGTCACAGTTCCCCTGGCTAACTGTTTTCACGAGACCATAGAATGACAGGCAAGTAATGGTTAGCAAAAACTGAGTTGGCGTGGGGTGGTCGTTGCTGCCGGATGACTGACGTATAATACCAAATAAATTTTCTAATGGGTCTTGGCTGGTCTTTGATGTCATTACGTATTTAAATCCTACTTTCCCTGTCAAATAAGAAAGCATTTCTAGCACACTGGTTATAGTCACACGCAGTCCAGTCACTGTGGAGTCACTCAGGAATCCTCCTGTGTTCTTTGCATGAGCTTCCCATTCATTTAGGTACACCAGGAAATCCTTCAGCAAATCGACTTCTCTTGATCCTGGGCGAAGAGCTTCAGCTGGGTACCGGGACGTCATTGCACATATCACGCTGTGTATCTTGCTGAAAGTGAAAGTATATTTGATTGTAGTGACAAACTTAATAGCATTAGTAACGGCTTTTACAAAAGTGTTCTAGAAAAATTACACCTTGAACCACGATTAAAATGCTGCCTCACCTGAAAAAGAGCTGTGTCGGAGTTATGCTTCCCCATATGCGTTCCAGCTGTTCTTTATATAAATGGAGTGCTTGAATAACCTTCAGCCCAAAGAGCTGAAAGGCAAACGGCACTCTCATTTTTTCGAAGCCATTTGGTTGAATGTGGCACATTGTGATTCCTGGCATGGCTTTCAATGTGACGTTGCAGGAGTCAATCTTGTGGGCCTCTTTAACATGTTGTATGGTGACCTGTAAAAATGCAGAAACTTGTGATGAATTGCTATCATATCCATATAGTTGCCTCATATTTTTAAACTACATGTAACAGCCTAGTCAGAAGATGCACAGTCTTATTCTCAATGAAGAAAGTGAAACCACTCAGGGTGTTAAAACGCTTAAAATCGTGCATGCAAATATTTTCATGCGTGAACAAATAGACAACAAATGTCACTATATGGACAATGGAAAAACTTACATGGCCAGCTGGGGTATTGAATCCCGTCTTCAACAGTGAATTTCTTAGGCACTTGATTAAATGCGGGAAGTCCGACACGAAGAAGAGGTGCCGAGACGCATCAGTTGGGTGTTGGACCTTACACTTCACTGACTTCGCGCTTGCTCCAATGCCCAATCTCTTCCACATGTTCCGGTTCCAACTGGCGCCGTCGCAGGTTACAAAGTCGACGAATAGTCCACTTTTTTCTGCCAGGATTGTTGCCTCAACAACCACTTTCGCAAGAATGTCCCCCTTCATATTGCCATTAGTGGCGAAGCACCCAATAATCTGGCTCCATTTACCTTGGAAAGGTACGAAAAGGATTACCAGTCCGTGGTCGGAAGGTATGCCTTTGTGCGCTCCTGTAGTGAAGGGTCCTAAATCTACGAAGCCCTCGATTGCCCCAGTCTTCTTCACTGCCAAATGCTTCGACAATTTTAACTCGTCAATCAGCAGGCCACCGTGTCGTTTACAGTGATCAAGGTTGCCCGTCTTTTCTTTCAGTTGCCTTAAGACGTTTTCATTAAAGCCAAAACACGTGCGGTAAGAAGTCATGTAGCGCTTTAACGTGGCCTTGCTGGGGAGAGATAATCTTGTCACCAATCTTGTCTCACTCAAGGAAACCTTCCGCAGAACTGCTCGTCAAGCTAGGACAAAAAAAACGGCTCCAACCCAACCTCTTCGTCCTCTTCCACACGAAAACCACGCGAATTCATGCGGCATTAAAAAGCGGCTCAATCCCAACCTCTTCGTCCTCTTCCACACGAAAACCACGCGAATTCATGCGGCATTAGTCCCCCCTTATAAAAAGCATCGACTCGATGCTTCTAAATAAAAGAAGAAGAAAAAAAAAAACCCATAATTAGAACACGCGTTGACGCAGAGAATCACAAAGTGAGTGCCAGGGAAAACAAAGAGGGCGCACAAGCACTTGGACCATGCGCGAACACAACAGCACCAGTGGAAGAGTCAAGAAGAAAAAAAAAACACCACATGAGATCACTGTCACGTTTGCGAAGTAACTCGCAAGCACAGAGACTATTGTGTGTAGTACGGCTTGAGTCGTACGACATGCACAGTTTCGGGCCGATGTTGTCGACGTGACGACACTGTGCCGTCCGGAAGTACTTCGTATGTAAGATCACTCACACGTCGGATAACCTTGTATGGTCCGAAATAACGGCTCAGAAGCTTTTCAGACAAGCCTGGTCGTCGGACAGGAGTCCACACCCACACTCGTTCACCCGGGTGGTATGCGACGTTTCGACGGCGAAGGTTGTAACGTCGTGCATCTGCGTCTTGTTGGTGACCGATGTTCACGCGAGCCAGTTGACGAGCCTCTTCGGCGTACTGCGTGTATTGCTCGGCTTCTGGAGAAAGAGCATCGCTATTATCGTACGGCAGCATAGCGTCAAGCATCGTTTGTACGTTGCGTCCATAAACAAGGTGGAAAGGTGAAAATCGGGTTGTTTCCTGCATTGCCGTATTGTATGCGAACGTGACGTATGGGAGGATATCGTCCCAGGTTTTGTGCTGCACGTCCACGTACATTGACAGCATGTCCGCTATGGTCTTGTTGAGCCTTTCCGTCAGTCCATTACTTTGTGGGTGGTAAGCCGTTGTTTTTCGGTGACTCGTGCAGCTCAGTCTGAAAATGTCCTCTAGCATTTGTGCCGTAAATGATGTTCCTCTATCCGTAATCACACATGACGGCGCGCCGTGCCGGAGGACGATGTGCTGCACGAAGAACTTCGCCACTTCAGACGCCGTGCCGCAGGGTAACGCCTTTGTCTCAGCATACCGGGTCAAGTAATCGGTTGCCACTATAATCCATTTGTTACCAGTGGCCGACAAAGGGAAGGGTCCTAGAAGGTCCATTCCCACGAGGTCGAAAGGTGTCCGTGGTGGTGTAATAGGGTGGAGAAGGCCCGCAGGTTTCACGGGTGGCGTCTTGCGACGCTGGCACTCGCGGCAGCCTTGCACGTAGCGGTGTACACTGGTCGAAAGTCGTGGCCAATAGTACTGCTGGCGCACTCTGGCGAGAGTCCGCGAGTAGCCCAAGTGTCCCGACGTGGGCTCGTCGTGGCACGCGAGGAGGATGTCATCCCGCATGTCGGCTGGTACAACGAGGAGGAAGGCTTTGTTGCTACCTCGAGCATTTTTCTTGTAAAGAATGCCCCTCCTTAGACAAAAGGATGACAATTCGCGAGCGATGCGCCGAGGAGTGTGAGAATTTCGGCCTTCTAAGGAATCAATAATAGGGCGCAATTCCTGATCGGCTCTCTGTCTAGACATAAAGTCAGAATCACTGAGGGCTCCGAGAAAACCATCAGCATATTCCGAGTCCATATCAGGATGTCCCACGGGTGCTCGAGAAAGTGCGTCGGCATCTTCGTGCTTGCGCCCAGACCTATACACAATCATGATGTCAAACTCTTGCAAGCGCAAACTCCACCGAGCGAGACGACCAGACGGATCACGGAGATTGGCCAGCCAACACAGCGAATGGTGATCGGTCACCACCTTGAAGGAGCGGCCGTAGAGGTAAGGTCGAAACTTTGCCGTTGCCCACACGACCGCGAGGCATTCCTTCTCTGAAGTGGAGTAGTTGGCCTCGGCTCGAGAGAGAGTACGACTGGCGTAAGCTATGACATGTTCTACGCCGTTGTGCCGTTGTACAAGGACAGCGCCAAGTCCGACGTTGCTTGCATCCGTGTGAACTTCGGTATCAGCGTCCTCATCAAAATGCGCAAGAACAGGTGCCTCTTGCATTCGCTGCCGTAACTCTGCGAAAGCTGCTTCTTGCTCTGTAGTCCAGGCAAACGGTACATCATCTCGGGTGAGTCGCGTGAGCGGTTCGGCTATCGTCGAGAAGTTGGTAATGAATCGGCGATAATAAGCACACAAGCCGAGAAAACGCCGCACCGCTTTTTTGTCTGACGGCACAGGAAAGGTGGCGACTGCTGCAGTTTTTTCTGGGTCAGGCCGCACTCCATCCGCACTCACAACATGTCCCAGAAATTTCAGCTCATCGTAGCCGAAATGGCACTTCTGGGGTTTTAGCGTGAGTTCGGCCGAACGAATAGCTTCCAGAACCATTCTTAGACGCTTCAGATGTTCTTCGAAACTCTCGGCAAAGATGACCACATCATCAAGGTATACAAGGCAGCTTTGCCACTTCAAGCCAGCGAGAACGGTATCCATCATTCGCTGGAATGTTGCGGGAGCCGAACAGAGGCCGAAAGGAAGAACTCTGAATTCATAAAGCCCATCGGGAGTTACAAACGCTGTCTTCTCTCTGTCTCGCTCATCGACCTCTATCTGCCAATAGCCGCTCTTCAAATCTATCGATGAAAAATACTTCGCGTGTCGTAGCCTGTCGAGAGAATCATCAACCCGTGGAAGCGGGTAGACGTCTTTTTTGGTGACGCTATTGAGTTTCCTGTAGTCAACACAGAATCGCAGCGTTCCGTCTTTCTTCTTTACTAGAACGACTGGCGAGGACCACGGGCTGCTCGACGGTTGTATCACCCCGTCGTCAAGCATCTCCTTTACCTGCGTCTGTATAGTCTCGCGTTCTTTAGCCGAAACACGGTAAGGTTGCTGGCGGATTGGGCGAACATCATCGTCGGTAATAATTCGGTGCTTTATGAGGGGTGTTTGACCGACTCTAGATGAAGAGGCGAAGCAAGATTTAAATTCCTTCAGCAGGGTATGCAGTGCGGCCTTCTTCTCGTCCGAAAGCTTCGAACTGACGTCGATGTGGTCCAGAAACTTATCTCCATCAACCATTTCCTCGGATGCGAAGCACTCGGTGACATCCGCTACACGGTCTCCGAAGGCCACGGTGGTGCCGCGGAAAAGATGTCGGTGCTCGAAGTTAAAATTTGTGACGAGTATCTGCGACCGTCCGTCACGCACACGCAGAATGCTTCGCACTGCACACACACCTTGAAGCAGTAAAAGGGATACGTTGCTCTCGGCGACCACGTCACCGTCTTGGAGGTCTTCACAGGTGACTTCTACGAAAGCAGTCGCTCGGGGAGGCAACGTCACGCTTTCGTCGGCAACACGCAGCGCAGGTCTACGACAGCTATCAGCGCCTCGATCGGTTGCAAGTTGCGTCGAGAAAGTCACCATTCGCTCGCGGAGATTTATGATCGCGCCATTCTCTCGAAGGAAGTCCATTCCAAGGATGAGCTGACGAGAACAGTCGCGTAGTACGAGGCAGGTTACCACAAACGTTGACTCGCGTATTTCCACTCTTGCGGTACAGCGACCCAATGGAGTAATAACGTGGCCTCCAGCAGTGCGAATACGCGTCCCATTCCAAGGTGTCATCACTTTCTTAAGACTGGTTGCCAATTTTCCGCTCATAATAGAATAATCTGCACCTGTGTCCACCAATGCGCTGACCTGAAGACCGTCTATCAGCACGGGAATGTCGAGTGAGACTCGGCCACTGGGTTCAGACGCACAATCCGGCATTTCTCTCGCACTGCACTCAGACGTCAATTCAATGTCTGCAGCGTTTTGTGGAAGCGTCGATAGGAGGTCTTCCGCACTTTTAGTCCCAGCGACCTCGCCCCCGAAGGTCGCTGCCTTCAGTTTTCCCGACGAGGGCTTGGGGAACGTCCCCGTGCCATCGTACTGAGACGTGGTCCAATAGCTGCGGGTCGTCGTGGAGATGGAGACCGCGATTGACGCCGTGAGAAAGGCAGACGTTGCTGCGCGAGGTAGTCCTCAATTTCTCTTGGCCTCTGACCAACTAGGGGACGAGGCGAATGAATAGAGAAACCGCGCAGTCCAAGTTGTCGGTATGGACATTCCCGGTAGATGTGACCGGCTTCACCGCAATGGAAGCAGAGGGGTCTTCTATCCGACGTACGCCAAATATCGGACTTCCGCGGAGGGGCACGGCGACCGTCGATGTCCAAACCAGCATGCGCAGATTGAATTGAAACTGGCGGCATCGTCTGGATTGGGACTGCAGGGCTTGAGACCGGCATGGAAGTGCGCAGAGCTTCGGCATATGTGCGGTTCCCAACATCAGTGGACGCAGGAGGTGGTTCTAGATTTGTAACCGTTGGTTGAGGGTGACGGCTGTGAAGCACCTGCTGGACCTCGTCCCGAATAATATTGGTGATGCTGCTTACCTCCGGCTGTCTCGCCCCGTGTAGTTTCGCGATTTCCTCGCGGACGACGGAGCGGACGATTTCGCGAATCCACTCAATGCTGTTGCTCCCGAAACTGGCGGAAAATTCAGTAGGTGATGCAGAATTCACTTGCCGGTCGAGTAGGGCTGACCGCTGATGAAGTACCCTCTCCATCGTAGTGGCTTCGGTCAGGAATTCTGCTACACTCTTCGGAGGACTCCGCACTAGACCAGCAAAAAGCTGCTCCTTCACGCCTCGCATCAGATAGCGTAGCTTTTTTTCTTCTGGCATTGCCGGATCCGCTCGCCTGAAAAGCTGCGTCATGTCCTCCACGTACATGGTGACGGTCTCATTAGGCATCTGGATGCGTGAATGTAATGCACGTTCAGCACGATCGCGGCGGTCGGGGCTCCGGTAGGTCTCCAAGAGGCGATGCTGGAACTCGCGCCAGGATGTCAAGACATCACTTCTGTTCATGAACCACGTTCGGGCGCCGTCTTTCAAACACGCGTAGACGTTGCGGAGTTTGGCGGCTTCGTCCCAGTAGTTGATCGCTGCGACGTGTTCGAACTCGCTCAGCCAGTCGTCCACATCCTCAAACAGCTCTCCGTGAAAGGGACTAGGCATCAGCGGGTTCTGGACAGTGCAATAAATTGGTGCCGACGACGTAGGAGTTTCCATGACGCCTTGAGGCGAAGTCATAGTCGCTCTATGGATAAGCTGTGCCGGTGTCTCTGGTGGTAGGCCTCGTTGGCGGCGGCTTGTTCTGTGAACTGGCGTGTCCACGGGCACAGGGCTTGTGTTCCGGCTCCTGGGCGGGCTCTTGTGCATGGGGTGCGTCGTCAGTTGTCGTACCCAGCAGCTCCACCAATCTTGTCACCAATCTTGTCTCACTCAAGGAAACCTTCCGCAGAACTGCTCGTCAAGCTAGGACAAAAAAAACGGCTCCAACCCAACCTCTTCGTCCTCTTCCACACGAAAACCACGCGAATTCATGCGGCATTAAAAAGCGGCTCAATCCCAACCTCTTCGTCCTCTTCCACACGAAAACCACGCGAATTCATGCGGCAATATGTTGTTCTTCCGAAGATGCTCATAAAGGCGAGGACTTTTCATCTTCATTATTACACATTCCAATATCCAATTTTTTGTATACCTTTGCCCGCATTTTTTCACCTTGGCGGTAGCGAAACACTGTCTGACAGCGTCTCGTTGTCTTGGTGGAAGACACATGATGTGTTTTTCGAGGGTTTCTGTTTTAATTGCTGCATTTTTTTCTTGCATTTTGGCGAGGTCTTCCTTGACACATAAAAGACGACGAACAAGACGCCTGTTCTTCTGGGTCACAGTTCTCAACTTTCGCTTATGTGAAGAGCAGCTCTTGACATGCTGGCTCTGAACTCGCGACCGTCGCATGAGCATAGCCCTCCTCAAATATTTGCAAGAGACGCACTGTGCCCCTGGAAAACAAGAAAAAATAATTACATTGGTAAGTGTGACAGAAAATAGCATATAGTTCGGAAGAGCGTGCATGTTATGTTAAAAGACGTCACAAGATAGTTACCTTTTTTGGCAACCTTTGTCATACAGCTCCTGCTGAAGTAGGATCCGTGGCGTGAAACAACTTGGCCCTTGAGTTTTTTGAGTGAACCACTCATCTTCATAATCCTCTTGTGATATGGCACCACCACATAACATTACAGAGTTTGTTTCTTCAAGGATTGTCTCAGCCTCGGCTTCACTTTGCACTAGCACCTCTTTCAGCAAGGTACCTCTAGCGTACACCTTGCAATAGACGTCAGACGAAGAGGGAACGAACATCACTACTTTTTCTGACTGTACCTCGCTTTTTGCAGTCAGCACGGTTGTGCAGTAGACGACGCCGTCGTTATCCGGGAACTGATGCTTGCTCCAAAACAGGGAAGGAAGTCTCAAGGATCCAAACAAGTTTGTGCTGGCTTGTTTATCGTTTGAGCTTTCTGCATCAGAGTGTAGATCACCCAAGATATCGTCTGGACGCACTTCCACGAGCTGGGCACACGTCGCAGGCGTTTCCGTCGAGTTTACGGCGCAGACATCAACAGTCGCGCCAATGGTACGAGAACGTACCTTGTCGCCTTCAACGCTTCCCGATCGCTTTCTCTTTCGGGTCGGTCTTTCTTGTGGTGTCTTTTTCGTCAAATACGACGCCAAGTTAGGCAGGATTGTAGGCACAGCGTCCTCTCGTAGGCAAGGTTTCCCACGTGGTGTGCGTACTTCTTTCCCTTCGATTATGTGCACGTAGTCCCGTAGCACATACTTTGGCTCAAAATGAAGTTCACACACGGCAGATGTGTCGTCCAGGGCTTTGTCCGCTCGATGCAAATTCCTTTCCCATTGCTTCCTCAGGGCTGCATCCTTCGGAGCGCCGAACAAAGACGGCTTCTTGCTGCCCTTCACGTGGACGTAACCTGTACGACAGCCTGGCGCAAAACAGTGCTTTTGCCGCCGCGGAACCATTTTAACCTCGTTCGAGGGTCACTGCTTGTCAGGCCACATCGCTGTTCACCCAAGAACCTAGGGGATTGAGGATGCAAAGCGCGACGAGTTCTCAAAGTAACAAAACTCGCACACACCGACCGCCACTCCAAACAGGCAGCAACTGCCGCAGCGCCAACGCTCGCTACATTCAATGCGGCGGTGGCGCCGCTCCGCGGAGGCGCGCCGAAGCACGTTTGTGTGACATTGGGGGCGTCACCGCAATGCATGGCGCCGGCTGGTGAGTGAGCCCACTACCCTATTCTAGCTCACTTTACCACGGCTCAGCACAACCCAACACACAATAGGCTTAGCAGGAAGTCCTCTCAAGAAACTTCAGAGACTTCGCTATGAATCTTCAGCTCCTAGCACCATCCTGGGCGAAGCCCCCAGGCTGGCTTCGGGGTCGTAACGCTCCCTACTCGGCATACACGGGATATTTTTAATAAAGTCAGTATCACTCACTCCCACCTTTGGCCTCCGAAAGCCAGTGGTTAAAAGCAGGCTGATGGGAGAATGACGTCATTGCTTTTTGTTTTCCTTCGTCTACTCGACCAATTAACGCGGGGAGGAAAAATTGAGGGGCTCGGTTTTACGATTATTTAGAGAAGGTATGGAAAGTAAAAGTGGTACAAAATCAGTAGTCCCTGCTTCAAGCTACAGGAAACATTATTCACGCGTAAATTGAGGAACAGTTAACTATCCGGTAAATTAAAACAAGACCCAGTGAAGGATCAGAAGGTTTTCTTGTGAGCAGCTGCCATCGCTGCTGCACCTGGCGATGCAAATGCAAATTAACTGTCCGGTAAACTAAAATAAAACGAAGTGAATGAGTTGATTGAAAGAGCAGAAGGTTTTTTGTAAGAGCCGCCGTCGTTGCGGCACCTGGCGGTGCAAATGTCAACCTCTCAACGTGGCCTCCGTGAGCGCGAAACCTTTCAGAGGGGGGTGGGGCAAATGGGATTAGTACATTGAATACAAAGGAAAAAAAGGGAGTGGGTATTGCTTTCGAGGTCTTAAGGCTAATCCAGCCTGTTTCACACGTGAGTGATTTTTTGCCTCAAGGGAGCAGCGGCAGCCTTCTCGCGAGACTCCAACAGGTTTCTAAAGCGTCTACTAGACGCTGCGAACATCGTCTGAGTTGAAAATATTTTCTCGCGGCAAAGCGTCTGACCAATAGAGGAGCAGTCAGTGGCGTACCAACTCATTCGCGAAGGGGGCAAGATATATATATATATATATATATATATATATATATATATATATATATATATATATATATATGTATAAATATATATATATATATATATATATATATATATATATATATATATATATATATATATATATATAAGAGAAACAAGTGTATACTTGAGGGCTCGTTTCTTCGTGTTTAGACACAATACTAATGAGGTCTAACAGAGGAAAGTATAGGGGAAGTTATTAGGCCAATTGTAATGTAAATGTGAAGAAAGAAAAGGGGGTGAAAAGATAACTTGCCGTGGGCAGGATCCGAATTTGCGAAGGTATTGCCCACGGCAAGTTATTCTTCCCCCACTTATATATATATATATATATATATATATATATATATATATATATATATATATATATATATATATATATATCAAACGAGTTCTTTGGTACACACTTCTTTCCCTTATTCATTCATTAACGAGGGTCTAGTACTGGCAGACTCGGTGTCATTAGGTTGTATACGAGGAAATATTGGTCAGCTGCCCGCTCGTAATAAGTTCACGTCCAACGTGACGCCACACATGCGCAGAAAAGAGTGTTTCACACTCGCCGCTTGGCTACAGAGGGCGCTGACTGACACCCCCACTTCTAAATTCACATATAAACCCGAAAAAGTGAGTGGAGGGAAGGCCACTGTGATAGCTCAGTGGTTAGAGCATCGAACGCGTTATTCGAAGGTCGTAGGTTCAATTCCTGCTCACGGCGGTTTATTCTTTCACCCTCTTTTCTTTCGTCTTATTTATATTCCATTTGTTCTAATAACTTCCCCTATACATTCCTTGACATGATTGTCTATTAGATCTCATGATATTGTGTCAAAACACGGGGAAAAACGAGCCCTTAGGTACACACTTTTTCCCCTTATATATATATATATATATATATATATATATATATATATATATATATATATATATATATATATCAAGACGAGCAAGGTAGGTTTGCCATCCCCCTCCCCCACTCGCGAAAGAGTTGGTAAGTTGGTATACCGCTGTAGGCAGGCTAATATCGGAAAAGGAACTGCGTTATTATGAGTAATAAAGCGTTTTACATACAGAAAAGCAACAACTAGGCGTCGCACAATGCGAATTGCGCAACGAGTTAGCGAATGCTCCAACCCATTACTGAAGCTTAAGGCATAATTCTTCATCCTCACCAGCCACAGCGTTTAAGATGCACAAAATTCTTCGCAAGTATGTAGCGGATATTATTCTTTTCGGAAGTTTGACGGAAAATGGTTTGGTGAATGCCTCCCTACCACAAAAAAATTACCATTATTTTGACGTTGTAGGTACCCTGAAAGTAGCAGTTACCCAAAGAGCGTTTAAAAAAAGGGTTTGAAAGGCCGCTTTTACAACTTTCGTGGTGATTTTGCTGCGCGTTCCGTGCAGGTCTGGTGGTTTGTAGTGTCGCTGGAATTGTTACAGTTACATGAAGCTGCAGTCATGGCGTACTCGTTGGGCATACTTCGCGACATATTCAAAATAACATGCCGATCCTTTTCATTTTCTCACCGATATTATAATTCGAGAAAAAAAGATACCTTCTAGCTCTAGCTAATTCAGAATTGGGATCAGCAATGACTGTTGCAGTAGTTTTATCATTTGGTGGAACTACGCTAGGTTACAGTCACAGGGATGTCGGCTCAACTGCCTTCGATTACACAAAATAAACAAAAAAAGATTACCGCGCTAGTCAATTTTTATTTCTGGATATATTTTTTGTTTTTCATATCTGTTGTTAACTCGCGCTAATAACTCCATCATAAATCTCAAGTAATGGTGGGGCCACTGGCTCATTTTGAATTTCCATTTATTGGGTGTATTACTTTCTGCATGCTTCTTAGCTTATATTTTCTGCGTGCTTCTTAGCTTCATAAATCTTTACCAACTTCTCCTCCTTCTCATCATCATCATCATCATAATTTGTATGAATGCGCATAGTGTGCATCACAAAATTTTTATGCCATAGTCCGCCTCCTAATTTTAATTTATATAGGCCTGGTCAGGTACCATCTCCCCTTTTGCTTTAAATGTCAAGAGCCAGAAAACAGCAATCACAATTTACTTATTTTCCGACGTTTCACAAGCCATAGGAAGAAATATTTAGAAACTGTATTAAGAAAATTAGACATTACTCTTAATTCTGAAAAGATCATTTCCATTGGGACTTCTATTCTGGGCCACAGCAATAGAAGCGTCTGCGTAGCTGTGAATTTCTGAGAGACACAAGTTGGTTTGCTTGTTAGACTTTTTTCATATTTAATTACGAAATTATAGTTTTTTTTAAATGACCATTCATATATTTATTTTAATAACAGTTATTTACCTACTTTATTCTTAGGTCACCTTTTGGTTATCCACTTTTATTTTCCCCATAGATGACTGAATGGTTATTTTTCTACATCAAGGCTCGAAATTCCCTTTTCCCATTACAACAACTGCCGGTCTACTGGCCAACCCACCGTAGTGGGTACGAGCCAAAGAAGAGAAACAAGCAAGCAAGCACGGCTGACGGCAGCGCGTGTACATCCTCGCTAGTTCTAATGGTCCAGGATGGCGGTGATCGGGCCGTTGAAGACCCTGAAGGAGCTCCTCTCCTTCGACCGACCGCTGCTCTTCGTGGTGGAGCCGTTGAGACACATAGATCGGGGTGAGCAGGGAAGACCCAAGAACATGCTCCTGCACGATACGGCCACCTACAAAGAAGACAAGTGAGTTGACTGTGTATACCGAGAGCAGCTTTGCAAATGCGTCCAGATCACAACCGATTCGCTTACGAGACCCCCGAAAGGTTTCAATAATAGCGTGGGGAGGGTAACCCCTTTACAGCTGCTATAAGTTGTTTCTCAGTCGGTTAAAACCAAAGAACAAATACAAGCAAGGCACCGCTTTTATGTAAAGAGCCACTCTCGTTTCTTGGCTGATCCCCCATGAGGGGTTTCGCCACAATAAAAGGAGCACTCAATCAATCAATCAATCAATCAACCAATCAATCAATCAGAATGAATTTGCATTGATGGTACTTGTTATCACATTTGCTCATTTCCGTGAAGTCAAGCGCCCTGCGTACGTGTCAGTTCATTCCCACACTGGCATGCTTGTTCTTTCTGTTTTTGGTCAAAATTTTTAAACTTGCTGGGAAATATTGATAAAGTTGCCGACCCAATCGCTCACTGAAACGTAATACTTGGAGTAGGCTAGCCGGAAATTTAATTTTTTTGTGCGTAGTTGTCGTATCGACGTGGGTGCCTAGGATGCCACGCCGACAGGACGCTGAAGCGGGCGCGCGTCAAAAAACAGGCGTAGCTGGGTGCCTTGCAAAGGATGTCTTATAGGGCCTCTGTGGAACGCACCTCGAAAAGTGACTACGTGTCAATGTGAAGTGCGGGCAAGAATGACTTTGGTAACAGAATAACGAGAACTGGTGTCATGGTTTGAAGTCGCATAAATTAACCAACGCCTCCTAGACTGTTTCATGCAGTTGGCAGACCTGGAGGGGAGGGGTCGCGTTGAAGTAATGCAGAGGTGAGAGCGACTGTTGTTGCCGCAATAGCCAACATGGAGAGGAGGAAACCTATGAAATAAATGTTGGGGATTTAACGGCCTCACTACACGATACGAGTATGAAAGATGCCGCAGTGCATCGACCAGCTGGTGTTTTTAACACGCAGATTCAAACTATAGGCAGCTGATTTCTTGCCGATCCAGAAGCTTGGAGGAAGATGGAACCTTGAAGAAGCCAGAAATCATTGAACCCAGGTGTCACTCCGCCACACCCTGGTCAATGAGTTTTTGTAAACGACTTATGATTTGCAAAAAGTCTTGATTTGGGACAAGTTGATGCATACTTGGTGCAGACGACTGAGGCGCAACAAATATTTTGGGAAACAGGAGGAGCAGAAGAGAGGTAAGAACAGCGCCAACCTTACACTGTTCTTATTTCTCTTCTGCTTCTCCCGTTTCGCGAAATGGTTGTTGCGCCACAGTCCTCTGCACCAAGTGATTAATTAACCAAGCTTTTTCCAAGTGTTTTAAGGACATTGAAGAAGTGTCCTATGACATATTCGTACATATATTTGGTCTATACACAACTGGGTTATAGGACACAAATGAAAGTTCGGCCATTACTTATATTCAATTACTTTGAGTTAAACGATCTAATTGACTTGAGTGTCCCACCCGCTCTTTCTTTATTCTACAGTCTCAATCACTCATACCCATGTTTCTGCCCGGCTCCTCGCAGATTCCTTTACGGGAGTAACAATGTGAAAAGCTACAATTTCCCGTTATGGCAAGCCATCGACACTTTTGTCTACTACACGGACAACATGGTGTCCATACCCCCGCCGGGCTGGATCACGGCTGCCCACAAGCATGGCGTAAAGGTCTTGGGTAAGCCCAACGTGTATACAGTGCAGTCCACACTTAAAGGGGCCATGACAGGGTAACCTCATCATTCGTAGTTTTCCAGCGGAAAATAGTACTGGACGTTCCATTATGACTACACAGTTATAAAAAGTAGGCTGCAAAAGAATCAGCGCAAAAATAAACCTTAATGTCACCAGCTGTACATCTTGCCCACAACCGCATTTGCATTTTGAGTATTGCTTCTTTGACTGCGTTTCATCCATTCGTTTCGTCCATGACAGCATTTCGTCCATTCGGGTTTCGTCTTACTGTCCCTACCGTCATAACCGGTTGACATCTGCAGATGTCACGGGGCCATCACCTGTTGTCATCTGTACTGTCACCAATTGATGGGTACGTTTAACGCTTTTGCGCTCCTCAGGTACCTTCACCCTGAAATCCGAAGAAGGCGTAAAAACCATCAACAAGATCAAGGGAGCACATCTAGTCGCCAAAGTGGCCTCTCAGCTGGCCCGCATCGCCGCTTTTCACAGGTTTGACGGCTGGCTGGTCCGCATTGTCACTGGTATGGTGAGGACCCTGCTTTCTTCGATATTTCAATACATGCAGAAACACTCGATTCTTAATCAGGCAGTTTAGTTGTACCGAAATTAACTTAGTTTACATATATATGGGAGAAGGACCGGCTTACTTTCGCTTGGTACCGCTTGACAGCTTCTCCTGCAGTCGCAGCAGGTGCCTCGAGGTTGATAGAAGCAATCTATAGTTAAACTCTTACGTGCGTTTTTCGACTGGTACACTGACTCCACTGGCGCAGCCCATCTAGGGTAGGGGAGAGAGCAGGCATGCCGGGGGGCTTGAACCTCCCCCGAAATTTTTGACTTTGGGAAGGGCTCACAAAACAGACACGGAAGGTGCTCGAAGATGCCCCCACCTCGAAAATAATTTTTAGTGACATGGGCGCCCTCGTTCGACTTACTCGATATACAAAATTAGCTATGTTCAGGTTCGCGTTAGCTATGTACTAAACTACAGACTCGGAGTTCTGCAAGGAATGATTTCGGGAAAGCCTAGTGCTACTGCCTTGCCTTGGTCGTCGAACTCACTCGCGAGTTGACTCACTGGGAGCCACTCAGCTGCGGAACGAGTCATGAGTCTGAGTGAGTGCGAGTGAGTAATGATTTGGTGAGCTTGAGTCCAAGTAAGTCTGCTTGAAAACGCTTTCTTGGGTGGGAGTCCTGCTGTGTCCGCCTCCGGAAAATTGTTCTGTGAGTCTGAGTCCAGTCAGTAAAAAGTGCGATATATACTTTTTGGTTGAGTGTGAGCAAGCTCGTCATTGTTTGGCCGGCTTGTGTTGTTTGGTCATGCGAACGATGAATGGTAAGTTGAATTTTTGAAACTCTGTTGTTATAAAATAACTCACCCTGCAATGTCGAACATTCATGATTCCAAGAAAAACCATTGATAAATATACGCATGCGCATATTCCTGCGCTGTCTTGTCCTGTTAGAGTAATGTGGTTATTCTAATGATTCACGAGCTGCCCCAGTGAGGTAAGAACGTCTAAATCTACGAATTCATATGCATAACCAGCGTGGCAATGTATTATCACATGTGGAAATTCCCTCTAGTAGGTTTTGTGCAGAAGACATTATGAAACCAACGTATAAACAGTGCTTGAACACACTTCCGGAGTAATTGTTCTTTACCCAGCCTTGAAGCCCTGCACAATCACAAGTATTAGAGTCAGAATGACGCCACCCTTACAACTTAAGTTCAGCCTGTAAACCAAAAATTCGTGTTCTTACAAAATTGTTCCCGTTAAAGGAAAAGTAATACGACCCTAATGCCCGGCTTAGAGGTCTGAGAGTGTCGCTCGCGCTTTCTGCGTTGGTAAAGTCGAACTTTACTGGGTGCATCGTGTGTGCTTGCAATGTGCATTCAATCACAGCTTGAAACGACCGATGTTATGCGCACAGTCGTTCGTTTTTGTTTCTTTTTTGGCAAGGTTGAGGCATGCACCGATAACCGAAGCAAGTTATCAGTTCAGAAGGCGATGCACAGGAAGAGAGATTACGCTGTCCTGAACTGATCTTGAAAGCGAAGCTCAAGAATCCTCCAATACCTTTTCTGTTATCACAATTCATAGATCACCCTTTATCGGCAGGATTGCAGCGCAGGCCACTTCGTCATCGGCCTCCTCGCTGCCTTGACCGAAGAAATGCACCGCGCTGTGCCCGGTTCCGCCGTCATCTGGCAGGAGAGCGTTCAACCCGGCGGAAAAGTCGAGCCGCAATCTGAACTCAATGACAGAAACTTGCGCTTCTTCGATTCGTGCGACGGAATCGTCTTGAATTCCAAATGGGACGAGGACTCACTGATTGAATCTGCAGAGTCGGCCGGCAAACGCAGGGGCAATGTCTACGCTAGGATCGACGTCCTCGCTCGGGGCACGTGCCAGGAAAGCCGCTACGAGATGCACAAGGTAAGCGTTGACTGGACAGCAACGATGGCAAGTTCAGTGTCTTGGAACGCAGAGTGAAACTGTCAAACAGTGCCTTATGCTTTCGCTTAAAGGGGCCCTGCAACACTTTTTTTAGCATAGTCAGAAAACGTTGACGATCGGCAGTCGAGGCTCCGGAGAAAACGCTTGTCAAATATTATAGCGCCGCATGCTACCTGGAATTCAAGGTTATCTATAAATTGCTTTCTCCCTTGGCAAATGACGACACAAGCTCAAAAATTACTCGTCACAGCCATTGTACGAGCCATTGGTTGATTTGCGCATGGCACGCTCGGTCATTGCATTGGCCCCTTTGGGAGGCCATTGTCCAAGCACGCACGCGTGATCGCGCTGAGAAGTCGCGTATTCGACTAAAAAAAATGGGAGGGGCTCAAGGGCACGAGGAGCGCTTGACGTATTTTCTTGACCCGTGCCTACCCTCCGTGCTTAGCAATACGTAAAATCTAAGAGTGCACTTTTAGATTTTACGTATGGCTAAGCACGGAGAGATGGCCACTCTGGCGAAAAGCGGTGGTGTTACGTAGCTTCACGCCGGCCGTAAGATGGCAAGACAACACTCACTGTTTCAAAGAAAAGCGTGTACTATAGTTGTCTATTACACTACCTGTTTTAGTGCATTATATGCACACGTGTTTTTGCGGCTGTGATTGTGGCTTTCGTAGCCGTCGTTATCGCCTCGCTTGCACACGAGCGGGTAGGATCTGATATGAATCGCATGCGAGAGAAGTGCACGTGGTGTCGACGCGAAGACAACGTTGTCACGCTCCGTGTTCACGAGTATGTCAGACGATGACGAAGTACGGACAGCAGCAGCGATACGCGATAAGAGATGTGCGATAACGTGCCCGGCATGCGTCGTGGTCGTCGCTTCTTTCGTCTGCCTCTTAGCATGACGGCTGCTAGGTATACGAACGTCGTCATTACTTTGTAAAATGCGTATTGTTTTCGTCATTGAAGACTTTAACTAACATTCGTCGCATTGTGCTGTTTGGCGCCGAGAGCTTTTTTTGTGCTATTAAATTCGTGTATTTTAGTGGATTGCTTTTCACAAAAAAAAAGTTATTCGGAGTGCTGCGCAGCACGTCTGCCCGAAAAATTGTTTCTTGGTTCAAGAAAGTCAGTCGCATCTTTCGTTGTTAGTTTTTATTTTGTATTCGAATTCAGTGCATAATATGAGTGAGATTTTGTGAAAAGTGCAGTTACTCTTAGTAGCGTTGCCTGTGGCGTTCGCAAATTGCTTAAAGCTCTGAGGAGCGCAGTACGAGAGAAGTGGTGTACCTAGAGAAATGTTAGCTGAAGCTATGGCGTAATCCTTGAGTGAACACTCCTGCCTCGTTAACAGCTAGCGTGGCACCTAGAATTGCTTGGGTTTTGCTGCGGCAACTGTTTGTGACTGTTTTTTTTATGAAAGAGCGGTGTTAAGTGCGTAGGAAAAATTTGTGTGAAGGCGCGAAAGAAAACGTAGTCAACATTTTCTTTGTTCAGCTCATGCCGGTGTCAAGTGCTGCGGCAACTACTGCAGTGTTGCGTTGTGCACTGTGTGTGCAGTTGCGTGCATTTACTGCAGTTTTACTGTTCTAGGGGTCTTCTTATAATGTTGCTTATATGTTTGTTTCTTGTGTCATATTCATACACATGGTGTGGAAGCTGTATTTTTATGTCTTGCGTAAACATTAAAAAAGTGGGTGTGTGCTCACCAAGAATAGCACTTGAAAATAAGTTTTCTCTCTTCCAACGATTTTCATGTTTTATTTAAATGTGTGCATATACACATACTCATTGTATGCTTGCCGCTCTGACGATGCAGCTTACACAAAACTATATAGTCGATACATTCAAACCACGCGCTAAAAAATAAATAAAATCTAAAGTATGGCCCCAGAGACGGACATGCACATAGAAGTAGTCTCAAAGGCTGTATAATATCTGTAATCTCTAGAAAATTGTCTTCGAGACATCCTTTTCTGCGGTCTCCCAGGCTGTCAAGGTTTCCAACCATAGCGTTTTCTAATGTAACATTAATTTTAGGAAACTCTATGTTCTCAACAATCATTTGGAGTTCTGTGAATTCAAATGAGCCACATGGCTTTATGGGAGTGTCCCCTAAACATTTTATATGTTACTCCATGGCTTACTTTCTTGCGCTTTCGTCGGGACGATGCCCCGCCGTGATGGTCTATTGGCTAAGGTACTCGGCTGCTGACCCGCAGGTCGCGGGTTCAAATGCCGGCTGCGGTGGCTGCATTTCCGATGGAGGCGAAAATGATGTAGGCCCGTGTGCTGACATTTGGGTGCACGTTAAAGAACCCCAGGTGGTCTAAATTTCCGGAGCCCTCCACTACAGCGTCTCTCATAATCATATGGTGGTTTTGGGGCGTTAAACCCCACACATCAATCAATCGTCGGGACGAAAGAGAGAATTCGATTGAATCATGTGACAAATCTTTGCAACTCCACTTTTATTGGACGGATTGTAAAAATTTTCGTGGCGGTGAACTCGTGAGACAATAAGCTCTTTTGACGAATTCATTCCATGGCTACACTAAGAAATGTTGCAGGGTTCCTTTAAGGTTACTCGAGGGCTCAAGCCGTCGTCGTCTTCATTTTCTCGATTTACTTCTCAGTCGATTGCATTGATCCATAAACATTCCTCGAAAGCTTTCTGTACGTACGGTGGTTTTGAATTACCTCCAGGAATGGTGGTATAGCAGATTTCTGCAGCTTTCGCAGAACTGCCACCGAGGTCGGCCCACATTTTACCGAGCGCCCATAATCTGTTGGCACGGGCATGCACCATCGCGTGTGGCAGTCTCTCGTATCCTAAGCCTTCCCCTTCTTTTTTTTTCTCTGATCACGTTCATAATGTTCACAAAGCGTACAATGGTTGTTAAATGCCTGCCTGTCGTAAAAACAATTCTGTTGTCAGTCATCGCAACGTGTTGTTTTCTGTGCATCTTCTTCGCTAGCTCTTTGTCTCGTTCGCGCCGTTATTCGTTGTCCAAAAACAGACACCTTATCCAATACAGCATACACTCACACCATAAACGCGCGCGGGTTTCTCCACTAGAGGAGGCGAGGTTTCATCGCAAGGCATGCCGCACCCCGCCCTCCGTTTGGTAGACTACGACAGAAAGTAATCCTAATCTTCGAAGTGGATGCGAAAATGAAATGGAAGTGTTTACGTGCTGCTCAACACTTTTTATTTGCAGCTTCCCCGAGGCAGGAGTGTGAAGTATAGAATTCTACGAATGCAAGGTCAAATTCACTACATGACAATTATCGTGAATAAACTTGCATGCCCATAGCACTGCGCATTGTTAATTTATTCATAAATTTATTCATGATACCTCAATGGTCCCAAATGGGGCATTAAATGAGGGCGGGGTGGGCGAAAAAAAATGGCGGATCGGGTTGGACTTCATGACTTGAGAGACGGTCTTGAATAGCAGCTTTGAATTGATCAATTTCCGTGTGAAGGCGATATCTGGAGGAAGAACATTCTGTTCTCCGGTGGTATGCGGGAAAAGTGGGCGCACTTCTCAGATGAGTGCACGGGGGAAGGCACAATGCTTTTACCCCCTCCCCCGTGTGCACGCACATGCCTTACTCAAGTGAACTAACTCGAAAGGCTGAACTGCTGGCAATCGACGTCTCTGAACTGTCTTTTCAGGCAGTCGCCATAGCGCGCAAATACGGTCTGTCTGCTGCCATATCCGGCGCAGGATGGGTGTACGTTGAAGATCGCCTTGTCCACCTAGCCCCACGCTTGATGAGGTCTACCATCCAGGGCACAGACTTCACGCTGAATTTCAGGCAGAACCAGTGTCAGTAAGTTGTGGAGCGTTGTTATTTGCATCACTATGTCAAATAATTACGCTGGGGCGCCTCTCTTTAGCGGGTCAATTCAACAAGCAAGCTGTATATCGCTCAAGGGACGCCATTAGTTAGCGCCTTGAGCAGCCTACAGCACGCAAGTATTAAATGCGAATATGCATTTATAAGTCGGGCTATGTCAGCCATCCGTCGAGGTCTCTAGATGAAACAAGGTTGCGTCACTCATTGTTCTCGAGCCGTCCTCCTCACTCTCTCGATTACTCCTCTTTTTCTCTGCCATCCGCGTCTGTAATTGGTGCATTACTTGCACGTGATCTTGCAAATGACTGGTGGTGTTATTTATTATTATGCAAAAGGTTAAAAACAAGTACGCATGCGCATGTGGCTCCAGCCGGATTCTCGCCGTGACCAGAAGACAAAATCGTAGCCAGAACATAAACTGAAGAGGAGGAGCGTTTCGGTGTGCGCTAAGTCGACCAAGATTGTTTCGACATTCTCGTTCAATGCAACATCTGCGTTTTTCAGCCAGCAATGCTGCGTTGCCGTAAACAACAGAAAATGGTTTCGCTCTTTTCAACTTACCTCGTGCTTTCCGAGATGAAGCGCACCATGAAGCGCAACTATGAACCATTTCACGCGAATGCTTTCGTGCAACTCCGTCAACGTATGTCGACGTGGGTCTGCGAAGCGAGTTCACTTGTCGGTTTTTATTGAAACGCCAGGTGCGCGTCTAATGCGTGTCTAGTGCATGCCAGTTGGTACAAATACATGTGGGTATGCACGTATACAGAGCAGCTGTAGGTTGTAATCAACGCACCTTCAGAAAGATTTCACTCTTGACCAGTTCCCGCTTGAGCCGAAACGCGCTGCTTCGAGACACCTCACCAGTAGAACTCTCACTTTTCAGGAAGTTCCCAGCACCGCATCAGAATCACTTGGCATCAAGATTGTCCAAATCGGCACAATTAAAAAAAAAACGTCATCGCAGTGCTGCTGGACGAGTGTTCGTACCAGTCTGGTCGTAGTTTTTTTTTTCTTGCGTATGCACAAGCCGGTTGTAATCAATCGTCACAACGTTACGCCCTGTGGCCACTTACAGGATCCAACAAGAAGCACGTTCACAGTGTCACAACATGAACAAAACACAATCGGAGAAGTGGACTAGTTAGAACTGGCCGAAATACCGCGGCCGTGGAATTAAAATGTACTACGCGAGATGCCATGGCTAGTGGTGTAAAGTATAGAATTGCACAACGTTGCCGGTTGAGTAACGCACATCCCGCTTGCTCTTGTGTTGTGCCGTTTATGTTCATAAAGGTAACTGTTTTTTCTACGTCTTATTTCGTTCCTTTTTGTTTCATTTACATCTATTCACCGTATAGCAACAGAACCCAAACATTCGCTTTTGGATGAAAGTTTTCAACCTTCTAGGGGGCGCTTCAGGCAAATAAGCGAGGAGGAAAAGGGAGGGTGTCACTACCTTGGAAACTTGTTTCATCTAGGGACCTTAGTCCGTCGGGATCCGTCCGCACCCTCTCCCATAGCAGCGGCGGCGGCGGGCTCGCGCGTCCCTAGCAACCGGAGCCCCCACCATGTGACGCTTCCGATTTGGCAGCTGTCAGCAACAGCTGCGGGCGGGTGCGCTAATCCTCGCCTCTGGCAACCGGAGCCTCCTTAGCTTGAACCAACGCCTCCTAGGAGGCGTTGTTTGAACGTGACTTGCCGAAGCCTCAATGTAGTGCGTCTGAAACGCGTTAGTCGCGCTTGTGCTACCAGAGTTTGTGTAGCGTTTTCTTTTTATCCGTGCACGCTAGCTACTATAGAGCTGGAAACGCGCACCGCGACAGAAAAACGCCACGTGTGGCAATTGGCGCTATTGGATGCACGGTGTAAGAAAAAAAAATATAAAGCATTATTCTTCTGACCCTGGGTTCTCGCGTGCGAAACCCCATTATGAGCGCTACGCAATTCGTTCGCATTTGTTCACGATTCCCTTCGGGAAGGTGGGGGCATTTTTTTGTACCCGCAGTCCTTATGCCAAAAGCCGCAGTCCTTATACCAAATGCAGTGAAGCAAAGTGGGACATAATTGCGAAGTTACCTTGAAATAAAGTGAATATATAAGTTGATATGTTCTCAGTTTCATTAGCTCCAGTTTGAGATGTTTGTAGCAATCGATTTTTAAAATACAGGTATTTTGTGCGGCTTACCTAGTTTGTGATTTTTTTCCTCTAAAGTTTCTGAAATAAGAAAAATAATTCCTTCAAAACGTTGCTTTTAGTTGCAATTAAGGGGAATAAATGCTGGGTTTGAGAACAGCACCGTTTTTTACCTACCTGCCTAGTGATTTCAGAAACCACGAAACTCGCAGAAAAACGTTTTTCGCCGACAAACGTTGTGTATATTTATTTTGGTTGAACGACTTTTTTCATTCACAAAAGCAACTTCGAAACCATTGTTACGCAGGTAATGCCTTAGTCCACAGTGAATTTCATCAAAATCGGGAATCGTGACGAGGCGTCCCATCTTATCTGGACCGATATCACTTGGGCACACCCACTAGCGTTTTGTACACTTACGTGAGACCGGATACAATAAAGTTAGCAGCCATACCTACTTCGTATAACACCCAGTGCCTTACCAGACGAACTTTTTTCGACAAAAGACGAAATATACGTTAAACGCTAGGGTGTAAAGCTCATAGATGAGGAATGACTCACGGTATTCTCTTTCATATTTGGCACGGAACCCTCATTCAAGTAATAAGAAAATGCTGTAAGCCCGTGCGCGTGGATTTGGGTGCGCACGGTGGTCCAGGTGGTCAAAATGTCCGGAGCCCTCCACTACGGCGTCTCTCATGATCATATGGGTGTTTTGGGAGGTTAGACCCCACGTATCAATCAATCAATCAATCAATCAATCAATCAATCAATCAATCAATCAATCAATCACATTCAAGTGATGAGCCGTTCAGTTTTTGAAAAGAGGTGTCGGGAAATGAACGTGTCCTTAGATTTGTGGGATGGTCGGATGGTCAGCATGAAATTTTATAATTGTTTTAAACGCAGCGTCAAATACCTTTCCGTTTGCCCTATGGAATGTTTCTTTTTCTTTTTTTGTATAGCACGCATTCAGTCATGTAATACATTGTTAGTGTCGCAGACGAAGTTGCGTTTGACTAGTAAACAAAAGTTCTCAAAGCAGTGCTAGTCAATTCTTGTGGCGTATACACTTGTATGGGAACACTTTGCATTGCGGTTCTCGGGAACAAAGAGATCACATCGTGCCAGGACTGCCTGTTTTCGAGTATGATGATGACGACGACGATGATGATTTATGATAGTACGTCTTGGATAGTTCCAGCCTTGCGGTACACTGCTGAAAGTGGTTTTGAAAAAAACTGCTTTTGGAGGCGTTCATATTATGATGTTTTTTAGTATATCAGAAACACACACCCCGCTGCGGTGGTCTAGTGACTAGGTTACTCTGCTGCTCATTCGTAGGTATGCGGGATCGAATCCCGGCTGCAGCGGCTGCATTTTCGATGGAGGCCGAAATTTCGTACGCCCGTGTGCTCAGATTTGGGTGCACGTTTAAGAACCCCAGGTGGACGAAATTTCCGGAGCCCGCCACTAGGGTATTTCTCATAATCACACGGTCGTTTTGGGACGTTAAACCTCATATTTCACTCGATCATCATCAGGAACGCGCAAAACTGACGCAGAATGTGTTGGCACAAGATTTGTTTGAGATGAGCTGTACGCTTCAAACTGAAGTTCTTCGAAGTGCATAGGCTGTGTTTTGGGTCATGTACATACATCAGCACCTTTAATTGCGTCGTCAACTAACTCCGGTAGGGAATTTCGTTTGACCAGAGTACTTCCTTAAAAAAAGAAAAACATTGACTCTCTCTCCCCCGCACAAATGTTATATTTTTCGCCAGTTCCACTTGTTTCTGGTGTACTAAAAGCCCAATAACATTCTAATACAAAGTGAACGTCGCAGAACCATTTGCGCCCAACCGCCTAAAGCAGGTGTCTCGATAAAAAGAAATTTTATATGATGAATTATGGGTTATAATGCCGCTGTGATCGTATTGGACAACGATCTGCTCTAACATGTTTTGTGAGTCTGACTACTTTGTTTTCTTCTTTGACTGCAACCCCCGTGCTGAAATGACCACTAGGGCGATGCAGGTATATAATCAATAAGAATAAATAAAAACAGAAACGTAAATAAACAACTAAATAATCCACTCAGTGGAGACGAATAAATAGGCCTTGACATTTACTGCTCTAATTATTTCGTGTATAACGCATTTTCTAATGTAGCGAGCTTATATATTGTTCTTAGATGCAACTTCGTTATGGCTGGGTTCTGCTCTGTTCTCGCTCTGCATCGTGTCCTGTCGATGCAGGTTGTGGGCCCTACCCGAGAAATGCCGGCCACAGTGGCGTGTTACCACGCTGCCGCTGTCCACGACGTTCTGCCAGGGATTCGGCACCTCTCTCTCCAAGGATGGCCGAGTCAGTTGAGCGCGTTTCTCGAGGATTTCAAGCTAAATCTATGGGGCGTGATTACAATATTGACCTAAAGAGCTATAAAGAGAAACAGTGACTTGGATTATATTGCCGTACTACACTCTGAGAAGTCGAATACCGTATGTTTCACTCAGATGAGTTCACTATTAGCAGGGAAAAACAACGCGCTAGTTTCACTTTTAAACATCGTGACGACATCTCCGCGCGTAACGTCAGAAGTTTCAAAATGTATTTTTTAGTATTTTCGCCACATTGGCTCGATGAAATTGTCTGAAACTTACGCGTATGCTAGCTGTGTGACACCCACAGATGGCAGAGAACTTCATTTTGATCGATTATATGCTACGTTGGACCTAGTAAACGCCTTCAAAATCTCTGACGTCACAGTGTCTGGTGCGTGAATCTCACGGGGGTGTCGCCACCCGCATTTTCATTTTGCGCGTTTTGTCGCTTACATCAAGCGTCGTGTCGCGGTAAGAGTGGTTTTTTCTGTATTGTGAAATTGTACTTTACTAATACGCGAAAAATAGCTTTGCTCTTTAGTGTCCTTTTACACCAGGGGTATAGAAAAGGGGTGGGGGGTGTAAATGAGTGCCGGTCGGTGACAAAGGCCGGGGCAGATTTGTATGTAAAAAAAAATATTTGTGTCTAGGGAGGGGGCGCCACCTTTTGAAGAGTGGTTACTGCCGGGTGTACAAATTACTAGAATTGATGGTATTCTAAAGTATTATCACGATGACCATGCATAAAGAGGAAAACCAAAATAGAAAACGGTCATTTACTTTTCACACGCTCAGTTGACGTGTTCAGGCTGAGGGATCGGCAGGTTTACTCTATCTAAAATTGTGGTTGATCCTTCTATTATAACAATCAGCACAACACATGAAACTGAAACGCGTCTGCACAGTATTAGTTCGGTGTTCATTGTACATTGATGTTGGTGTTTAGCGGGTACAGCACCCTTAAACGTCGGTGCACCCATGTTGTTGTGGGTAACATATCTCGATCACAACAACCGCTTATCGTGGAACGGGTTTTCCCTAAATTGTTCTTCAAGCTAGCGGTAGCTGCAGCGAACGGTACATCATTTAGAGGTTCGGAACCGTTCTGTAGGTGTGCTCGGCATGCGGCACCGTCTTCGCAAGCAGTTCCCTGTGTGGGCCACTTCGGCGAAGGTACGATAATTCGGGGTCCTGCCTCGGTGGCCACCAGTTGGTCTGCGAAGCACTCAGCTTAGCGAGCACGAGACGCAGAGTTCTCAGCTTGAGCCGCAAACGCGCGAAAGCTTCCCGCTCCCTGCTGCCGTGTACTTCGCTGCACCATGGCCTCCGAGAATGTGCAACCCGCCGGCACACAATCTCAGAGGTCATGACTGCACTCATAGAGTTTCATAGAATAATACCTAGAGGAGAATCTGGCGCTCGTGTCTACGCGGGCTCCTTCAGCGGCGCTTGTACCCGAACGGGAATTCTGGGAAGTACAGGCTTCGGATCCGCTTCGAATGGATTGCGTTCTTGAAATCTGCGACGCTTCTTTTCCGAGTGTAAAACAGAAAAATATGAACCTATATATAATTGAAAATTGCTTCATTTGTTTGTATGCCAAGTTTATTGCAAAGAGTTTTTGTGACGAGGCGGCAAAAGTGAAACCTGGAATCAAAGTATGCATTGCTCTTTCATTGTGCTCTAGATTTGGCATCAAGATTTAATGAATTATTTTTAATACATTTGAAAACAAACATGCTTGTTTTTCTCTCGAAAGTACGCATTATGTATTTATGGAAGTAATTGTACAGTATTAAGTGAGGAACACTTGACGTTTCATTTTTTAGCGATGCTAGGTGCGTCTTTTCGAATGGTCTGCCTCTAACGCACCTATGGTTTTGTTGCGAAGTGGAGTCGGCAGAGCGTGATGGTGCGTTTGCTTGGCTTCATCATTTTGCAGTCAGCTTAAAATGAGTTTAGGCCAGACGTGGTCGTGACAAAACACGAACTTGATGCAATATCCTGCACTGGCATGAGACGCTACATCTATGCTCAGAGGTGAGTGGACAACGCTTCGTTTGAACTGTCAAATGGTCAAGTGGCACGCCCAGACTATGTACCTGTGGCGCAGTTTGTTGAGCGCCCGGTGTCTATCTCCGAAGACCGAGGGGTCATAGATTTGAATCGCGGGTCTTCAAAATTTGCGAAACTTTCCGTCTAGCTTTGCTCTTTGTGTTCTTTCTGTTCGTGTATATTTTAACAACACCATATCCGTGATGGAAATACGTCAGTGAGATCTTGGTGGACCCCGGCATAAAACACTTTCATGTTAAAAACTTGGAACCTCTGATGTGATTGGTTCGCGAAACCTTTTTACTATATTTTTTCAGGTCATCAAACCGGCCCCTTGGTTCAACCTGTCAAAACAGGAGCTGCAGCCCCGATACCAAGGCGGCGGGCTTTGTGGAGGCGGCGGGACGGCCACGCTGGATACATCGCTCTCTTTCAGTGGTGGTGGTTGCCTGCGTTTGGAGTACGACCCTAAACTAGCAACAAAACCAAAGGTCATCCCGTACTTCAGGTAAATCTGTGGCACTTATTTCGGGGTTGCAGCAAAACTTCGTGGGTGTCTATATATTTATATATTACTGGGTGTCGCATACAACATAGAGCGACATTTTGAAAAATACTGGTTTTAGGTACACAAAGCTACCGCTAAAAAGGCAATTCGTCAAAGAAACAAGAAGATGCGTGGAAGATCGAGTCAGGGAACACCCACAAAAAGCCGACGAGAATGCCGAAAAAGGAGCCCAACTAGTGGTCCTTATTAACTCTTGCAGCAGTTGTAAAGCACGATTCGAACACGTCAATGTTTCAGCTGCTTACAAGAGGCTCGCGGGATCGAATCCCGGCTGTGGCGGCTGCATTTTCGATGGAGGCGAAAATGCTGTAGGCCTGTGTGCTCAAATTAGGGTGCACGTCAAAGAACCCCAGGTGGTAGAAATTTCCGGAACTTTCCACAACGGCGTCTCTCATAATCATATGGTGGTTTTGGGACGTTAAACCTTTTATATCAACCATCATCTAACAAGTCATCATCAAGCAGGGAGCTGACCTGTGTCGCCAGTAAGGCAGACAGAAATTAGCGCCTTTCTTTCTTCCCTTCATGAACCACTTACTACTTACTATTGCTTTCAGCCACGATGCCGCGGCACTTTCATACACTCACTGCCTTCTGAGCAGCGCCAAGATGCGTTGATAGTCTCCGTAGTGGAGTTTCTGTCTCAGCCGTCCCAAGGTACCGCCACTCGTCCACTGCAACGCACAGCTCAACATTTCACTCTCCGCGATGGACCCCTGTAATGTCGGAACTAACTTTCTGACAGCCGCCAATGCTTGCTGGTGATTCCTCGCCACCTACGGGCCGACATCTGCATTTGCTTTCACGCAGATCTCCATTGCGCCCATGCCAGTGTAATAAAACGAATGCATGCCTCCGGCTACGGTACTATACTATCGCGAAATCTACCGCTTTGTCCAACATTTCGTATATACGTTCGTGTTACAAATGTTAACGCTGGAAGAGCCCATCGCACAATGTCAATGGACATCTGCAGCCGTTGCTTTGCCACTCCTGGCCTTTTGAGCACATCGGCATTGACTTGTGCGGTCCTCTTCCCTACAAACCTAACGGGAACCACTGGATGATTGTCACTGTTGGTCAGTTGAAACGATACGCTGAAACTTCCGCGTGGCCAAGGGCCACATCACACGAAGTTAGATTATTATTCCTTCATGGTATTCCTCTTCACCATGGCGCGCCTCGTGAGCTACTCGGTGACCACGCACGTATGCGTTTCTTTCCGAAGCCGCAGAAGCCATTCTTCGTCAATGCAGTGCTATGCATCGGACAACCAGTGCGTACCATCTGCAAATCAACGGAATGACCGAATGATTTAACCGCACATTGAGCAACATTCTTTCCAGGTAAGTGACAGCTGACCAGACCAACTGGGACCACATACTATCATTTGTTACTTACACTTAACACAGCACCACTCCGTCTAAGACAGTATTCTATCCGTTCTTCCTTTTCTAAAGACGCGAGCCTTCCTCATTCATGGACACCATTCTTTTGTATCGCCCGGACGCTTCAGAATCCACGACTCTGTCCGAAATTGCCACTTCTACCTAGGAATGCAGGCAACTCATACGTTCCTTTACCGCTCAAGATCAAGCGTACCAGAAGCACCATCACGATGAAAACCTGCCTCTCTGTTCATATTCGCCGGGAACATTGGTATATGGATTGGCGTTCCCTCATCTGCTCCTGGCGTTTCCACAAAGGTATACTGCCGAAATACGAAGACCTCTTCAGAGTCCTATACGTCAAGCCTCTCCGGTCAACTAGGCATCAAGACTGTTCATGTCGATTGACTGAAGCCGCACTACGACCTACCCGTCGTACCAGTTTCACGGGTCACCAGAATGGCTCCTTTTCTGTGGAGAGCAACTTGTAGCGTGGATATATGCCACAGGCAGAAGCACCAAGAAAATAAGATAATGAAGACAGTTGTTGCTGCTTGCGCTCGCTGCGCTCACAATCTGGTCGGCGTACCTCTGCTATTTATTTAATAAACGTATCTACCGCTCACCGGTAGGCGTGCTATCACTCAGACTCTCTTAGAGCTAGGCTCACGGCTCGATCTGAGTCTGAGTCGACTCATGAGTCATGAGTATATATGCCGACCTATATGGACTAAAGAAGGCAAGTAATGTAACGGGTATTTTTTAAAGGTCTTCTGACACCGAATTTGAAAACGCGAGATGCTTTTGTTGAAGCATAACTGCTAGCTGACCTAGTTGGAAATGATGAAATTCTTTATCCGTGTTTGTTAAGCGCAAAGTACCTACGTGTCTGTGTTGTTTGTGATTCCTGCATGCGAGGACAGCTATGACCAATTATGAGCGAGGACTTTTGCCTATACATGATATTTTACTTTCGTGTGAGGGTGACGCGCTCGTCTGAGTTATTAGCACCAATCGACTACTTGTCTGGTTGACGTAGACAGAGGCCCCGGATGACGTTCCGCGAGTAAGGCGAGTATTGTGGAACACTTGCGGGGCACGTACAAAACTCCGACTCTCAAAGTGTTTTTCGCTGCTTACGACAGGAATGCCTTGCTTTTTTTCCTAAGGGGAACGCACCCAAAGCATCCACATTGCTTTATTATTCTCCATCTGCGAGTCCCCCTGGAATTTGAAAACGGTGCGTTCAGCGTCACAGCTTTAGCGCACGCATTCTCAGGGGCTTCCACGTATTCAGGGGCTTCCACAGTTTCTTATGGTATTAAGCGGGTGTTTTTAACTTAGTCGAAATTGTTCTAAATAACGATGATGTTGTACGATGTGTTACAGCATTTACGATGTGATATTTGTACGATGCGTGAGAGAATTTACGTTTCAATTCAGCAATTACCAGACGCAAAGCTACAAACCACTGTAAAAAAGGCATCCTGAGCACACAGCTGTCATCAGTATACGTACGAATTTCAACTACAATGGTTTGCCTTTACACGTATAACATGAGAGGCCACAAACAAGGAGCACCCCAGTCGTGGCATGCTCAGCCTCGTTCAACCTGCGCAGCACGATCACATTAGGATTTGCCGATTTCAGCGAGAAACAGACGTAGAGGGCCTATTGTAAGTGTGCATACGTGAAACAGAGTAGCAAATAACATAGAAGCTCAAAATAAGCCCACAACTCAACGGCTATAAAACGGCGGCGACTTCTGTTTTGTCATGGTGCGTGTGACGCCATATAATGCATGACACGGAACCGTGGCCTGCTAGTAAATCAGCTACAAAACGTGGTGTAGTGTGTTGCTGCAGCACCCGGTGGCGCTGGTTGAGACGCTTATTTCCAATGGCAAGCTGAACGACGCTGAGATAGCTCTTCCGCACGCTGCGCCCCTGCTAGCGAGCGTACCAGAGTTGACCGACTATCCGGCCACTTGTGTGTTCTATAAAAATTTCCAAATATAAACAAATTTCAAGACAATTCCGGGAAAATTCCGCCTGCTTGTAGTGTGAAAGAATAAGAGTTAGCCCGTAGAGCACGTATTATTATCGAAAATAGGGTGTCACGGCCAAGTTACGGCAACAAGTTACAACCGTCATCACAGGTACAGCTATTGCTGTACACAATTCCACGCAATGCATGTGCCCTCACAAACTTCTGCAGGTTGTTCGACTTCAATATGCCGCTGGACTCCCTCTGTGTCAGCTACACGTACACGGACAAGAACCGAGGCAGCTTGGCAGGGCACGACCTGAGCTTGACGCTGAAAGTCAGGGAAGCCGCTGGCAACATGGCGGAATTGACCCTGGGTTCGCTTATCTTCGTTCCGCGGGGTGGAAAGTACATCGTAGAGCGCGACTTCACCAGCAGCGCCCAAGGTGACGAGGGCCAAGAACAACGCGACTGGTGGACAAGGTTTGTACATATTGACGCGCGTATGTGCCAGTGGCGGCGACAACGAAGCAGCGCGAGTGTCCTTGGCCGAGGGTGGAGACGAAGAAGACGTTGCAGTCTTTGTCATGTGATCGATAAAGCGTATTTGTTCGAGGTGCTTTGTGTGCTCGTCGATCCCGCGTCGTCACAGTATATACAAAAAAGTGCTATGCCTGCGCGGAACACGCAGAACACTGGTGTGGCCTTCATATATAGCCCAAGGGCGCCTACCGCAAGTGCAAGTCAAAGTACCCGCCGCGAAAGCAATCGTCACATTTGGCGCGGTATTCAAGCAGCCACTATACGCGTGTCGAAGGCAATATTATCACTTACGTCAGTGCATGCTTTTCCGACGGTGTTAAATATAATGATTATTATTATTAATTGATGAGACGGCTACTAAATCACATTATACAGCAAGAATTTCCCGTAATATTGTAATGGAAATTTTTACAATGAACGGAGGAACGCTAATACAGACAGCTTTTGCTTCGTCATATGGGGCTTCCAGTTGTGAATCTTACGTCGACTGTCAAGAGGGCAGAGTGCTGCACTCTGCCCACTCGCGTCTGTCTTAGAGCTCTGTCCGCTTGTGCCCTCGTGTCTCACGCGTCGGTCTGCTCAGCCGTTTCTTCTTTTAGCGCAAGACGCTATACCAGTTCAAGTATACGACGAACAAACTCGCCCACTCTTCAACATTTGAGTACTGGAAAGAGCGCCGCTTACCAACGCTTGGCTACATTACATAATCAATCCTACGAACTCTAAACGATCTCTTCATTTTCGTTAATTCGGCAATTAGCAAAAATTGAGCCCTCGACAGCGTGTTTTCGCCACTGCATTCTTATTCAGCTCGCTTACAAGATATCGTAATTTTTCGAGCACCCTCTATGGCACAAGCGTTGCCGCAAATTGATTCCTGGCATTTATACCGCCACCTTTGGTAATCCTACTCATATATCGTGAGGAATCTGTAGAAGCTGATCTAATGTGAAAATTTGTACCTTTTTCCGGTGGACAATAATGCACACGAAATCAAAGCAAGATATAATGGAGGATGTCAGAGGTCCACGTAGCGCCATAGCATTATGTTGTTGGCATGGCTTTGACCGAGCTCACTGGAAGCTATAGGTACTTCCAGAGGACCGCAAAATTTTTCCCTGCCATGAAGAGCAAGAGGCCTTTGATGAACTGGCTGACATTGGCATAGCGCTTATTAATTTGAGTATTCGATCATATTTGCTTGTGTTCATCCGAATCTGCAGACGTTGTAGAGTTCACACGCTCTCTCTACTGGTAAACAGTCTAACAGCTGGTGCGGACAGTTGGCTTTTGTCAAATTGGATTCTCACTGGACTATAACAATGGCTGTATTTTTCCTGTTGTCATTTCTTCGACTCTTTGTTCAACTTGCATCTACACAAACTCCCGGTTTTGTCTGTAATAGCCGGCTTTTAGAAGAAACTTTATTTTAACAGAAACGTATGTAAGCTTTAATTCATACAAGACATCATATCCAAGTCGTATTTCATACGAAAAAGAATTTCATGCCTGGCATGCCGCAACGAAAGCAGCTCCATCGTCCAAGTTTCATGTTCTAGAGCTTAAACTCTGTTACGTTCATTGCTATATCCGGCAGGTGTGCTTCGACACCTTTCAAATAAACGTGCTCTGCCAAGGCAAGCCGGTAGGCCTTCACATGCCCGAAACTTTTGCATCGGTCTTCCCACAGCCGCTCATGGCAAGCTCAACAAATCAGTCAATCAATCAATCAATCAATCAATCAATCAATCCAAATTTCGTTTTCGCATTACACAATACAGTGCATTCTAAGTGCGAAACTACGGGACCACAAAAAATAGCTGTGCCAGCGCGGTCACCACACACCTCGTTTATGGCGCCTCGAACGTGGCAAGCTCAATGGCCCCTCACGCCTCATTTTCAGGAAATACCTCGTCAAGGACGTCACGGGTTCTGCCAACCTGGAGGAAATCGGAGTCTCTTTCGGTGCCAACGAGAGCGTGGCTTTTTTCATCGGTGAGCTCGTCGTGAAGCGGCCAGAGGTCGGCAGCATGGCTGCGAGAGACTCGCCGACGCCGAGCGACGAAGATGGCGCGGGCAGACCGGAGACGGAAGCCGGGCTTCGGGAATGGCTGGCGAAAAAAGACGCGACGATTACCGGACAAGAAGACCACACGCAAGAAGCCCCAATCGCTTTCGACGCCTCCATGTCGAGCGACGAAGGCGATTAGCGAAAATCAACAAGCAGGAGTAGAGCCGAGCGAATGGCATCCTTATTCAATCGATGGCAGCATTGGTCGCGTGCAGCGACCAGCCACAATAAATTACCCTCAGTGTATCGCTTTCCTCGTAGTGGCGCACTTCGACAAAAGCGGCAAGAACAAAGTTCGGTGGTACTATCGCCTGTTGTTCTTGTATTGCTTACAAGCTTATGGCACGTACCCACTCTGGGGGACTGGTCAAGAATGCGCAGCTGAAGATTAAGAAGGTTATGTGAAGAGTGTTGGGACTAATTAAAAAAAGTAAAGAAATCAAATGGCAGTATTACGTAATACATTCAATAAGACTACAAATATTATGTTATTTAACTCGTAATCTATGCTGTCGTATGGACCTGATCGGAACAATTTTGAACAGATTAGTTAGATTATGTCATAATTTAATTGAAGACAAGATTTTAGTATGCCACAAATTATTCAACACAAGATTTTAGTACTCACAATCAAATTACAAACCACATCAAACGCATTCATGTGGCAGTATACCAAACAGGAGGCACCGAAACATAATGCACTTTCCACAGTTAAGGTTAACCCCTTAAGGGCGAAGCTCCTTATAGCGGCACCCGTTCGTCTGCGTAGTCATAGTATCAGTGTGTAACCAGTCTTACATTTTGACATCCAAGGTGGTGCCGGTGGGACATTTCTTCTGTGCGTTGTTGAACAATAAAAAAAATCACAGCGTGCGCGTTAACTAAAAGCCGAATTCTCCTGTCTCTCATTCCCACTTCGCGGCCATTGGCATGTACATTGAGCACTATCTGACAAGAAAGGGTTGCTGCGTTATACTCGCTGGGCGTATCTTCCTTGGTTTAAGAAAGGTTTAGCGAGCGTTGGGCCGCAGTGTCATGAATACAGTGAACTAGTATATACCATGAACTCGAGGTAGTTAAAGGTGGGAAGTAGACACGAAGTGCAGCCGTAAATAAGTGTGCGTGTGCCTCCTCTCGTTCAGTCCTTAGAATGTCCGCTGGATGGCGGTGCTCCTACATGATGAATATATGATGAAAAAATGCGAGAGGGTGGTACTTGGAGTGTTGAATAGGTGGACGAATGGACACACAGACAGATGCATGGACGGACGCACGGATGGCTGCGCGGACGGATGTACGCAGGGACGGACGCAGGAGCGGATGCATGGACGAACGCACGGACGGACGCACAGATGCACGCACTGGTGGCCACAGATACGCAGGCATGGACGGACGGAAGCAAGAACAAATGGATGGACGGCTGCTTCGCCCCACTCTCCATTATTCACTCCGTGGATATGCTGCAATTTTTTAATGTGGAGTAATGAGAAGCCGTGTTCTACTATTTCAATATATGTTCACGCGCTGTTCTTGTTCAGCAATTGCTCGTGGCATTGCTCGACCGGCCAACTATACCGGCACACGTCTTCTTTGTCCTCTTCTTCATCGTTTGCTCGCTCACAGAGCAGGCACACCAGGCTGATTAGCTAATTGATGTACTGAGCTAGTGAAATCGAGACATACCATGACAAAAGCGAATTATGTGAGGTCCTACTATTTTGAACCAATGAAGCCATTGAGACCATGCTTTTGAAGCTATGCCAAGCTGCGACCGAGATAAAAAAGCGTCATGCTAATTAGCATGATAATATTAGAAATGATCTAACAAAGACAAGCTAGTTCCGTGCTTACGCACTAAAACAATAGTAATTAGGGCCATGCTAATAACTCTCATACTAAGGCAGATTTCGTTGGAACTCGTTAACACGCGTTTCGTTAATGTCACGTTAAATGTCATTTTGTGCAAAATGGAAAATCTGTTCAAGTGACAAACTCAGAGTGCTGCCTGTATGTCCTCTTGGCAGATTCGGAGCAGCTCAGCCGCGAAATCAACTCCATGGAGCAACATTTTTTCTGCTCCGCGAAAAGCTGCGGATTCGACCGGAAGTCGCAAGCGACCCATGCCCTGGAACGGTGCTAACTGTGGGCGCACCAACCCTGGTCTTAGACCAAATTTTCTTTTTTTGGGGAGGGGGAAGGAGGAGGGGGTGCAAACTAGGGTCGCCTCATTGCTGGGGCAAGTGCTCGTGAGACTCAAGGGGAGGCAGGGGCACCTTTTGCACCCCCGTCCGACGGCCGTGGCGCCAACGGACGCCCATTGCGTCTCTGGTTTTGCTAGCGTATAGCGTCCCTTTACCCAGTAGCGTGCGCCAACATGCAAAAAAGGAAACGCGTGCATCGCATTCCATTTCCTCTCTGCTCCAGCTAGAGTGTGTATTTTGTTGGTAGATTTCCTCCGGTTGTCTTGCGCCAGAGTGGAGTGTTCAGACGCAGAGTCTGATGGCCATTCGCGAATCTGCCAATGGATGGCGCCATTAGCTATAGTTTATCCACTGGTGTTCCAGTCTTGCACGCCACTAGTGCAAAATGGCGCCGTTCGGCAGATGCTTTACACGGCGTCTGTAGGGCCAGGAGGATAGTTTCTAGACCCAAGCAGAGTTCTGTTTTTGGCATTGGATTGGCTTTGATTGACTCTGATTGGCCCACAAATCTTCTGCCAAGGGCTCTTTGATTGCCATAAAATTTGCGATTAAGAAATCCGGCCATTTGATAGAATTTCAGTCTCCGGAATATCACCCTGTTCACATGAACCCTGGTATGCTCTTCTCACACACGCTGTACCCCTTCTGTGCTAGGTGATGATCACATGAAGGCCCGCTATAAAAGTGCAGCGCTAGAAAACATGAACGAAAAAATAACAAAAACGAAACCACACTGGTAGGGCACTTGGCATCCTGTGTACTTGCCTTCCTTCGTCCGTGCTTCTTCGCGCTCCTCTACTTATGTACTCAGGTATGGACTACCTAAGTGTCTGAACAAGAGCTTCACTGGTCAGACGACTTTTTAATGCGATAGCAATTATATGAACGCCCTCAGCTGGATTTCGCCACAAGCGTCGTCGTCGATGTGGGCGTTGCCGTCACTCACCGTATATGTGGGCGTGTCTATATCAATGAAAACGCAACAAATAAAAAAAATCCAGATAAAAAACTCTGGTTCGCGGAATAGAACGCAGAACCTATCAAACGTGAGTGCGAGGCGTTAACCACTGAGCCATGGATATGCTTTTTTTTTTCTTTATTTCCGGTAAACTTCACAAACGGGTTACTAAGATATATTACAATTCACTACATTCAATACAAAAAAAAACTTAAAACTTAACTATAACACATCGCATCCTAGAATTCCTTCATGGTCAGTAGGGCTTCTACCCTTTCTACCCATAAAGGTACACATTCGTCTGTTCTTACTACCTCAAGAAATCTTGAGATGCTTTCCTTAAAATACTCTCTTGCTGGTCTTCTGTCTGGGTCACAATGAAATCCAGCCATTCTAGAGCGCCATATACTGTGCAAGGCAGTCATCATGAGAAAATCGAAAGGTAATCCATCCTCGTTCTCTATTGCCAAATACCTGATACCATGAGGGTCTAACGGAAACTCTTTTTTGATTGTCCTTTGTAATACGTCCCAAAAATAAACTCCTTCCCAACAGTGCAGGAAAACATGGTCAATAGTTTCCGGTTTCTTACAGATTAGACAGTGAGATCCCCAAGGCATATAAAACCCACGCTCCTCTAGGAAGGTTCTTACAGGAAGTGTTCCAGTGTGTAATTTGAAAAAGAACGTTTTCGCGCTTGGAGCTGCTGGCATTTTTTTTACTCGTTTAAGTACGTTCTGACCCTTGCGTGCTGTATATAGCGCTCTGTACAGTGGGACGGGAAGCATCGTGTCACATAAATCTTTGTACAGTTTTTTCTTTCCAACAGACCACAGGTAGTCAGCTGAAAAGCGAACACACAAAAACCGCACGCTGGCCACTACTTCCTTCATGTATCCATGCACAGCCCCTGGGGTAACATGGGTGCTCACAACAAACTCGGGCAACAGTCTACTTAGTCTTGTTTGACACACTGTTAGTAGGAAAGGATCTCTCGTCTCACGAAAAAAGAAAAACCTATTCACTAACTGTTTGATAAACAGATGTCCTAGCCCAAGGCCTCCACACTTCACCCGTCTAAACAAATTCGTGCGACTGCACCTTTCCCAGTTAGACCCCCACACAAATATTGCAAACACCCGATGTAATTTTTGCACATTGACCCGGGAACAGTACAGCACTTGCATCACATACCACAGCTTAGACACAAAAAACCAGTTGCATGCAGTAGCCCTAGCAAACATGGACAGATAAGTTGCATTCCACCTATTCGCTTTTTCTTTAATTTCTTTCGTTTGCTGTGTCCAATATTCGTCAGTACTTTTGTATGACTCGAGCGGTACTCCAAGATATTTAACTGGCGTTCTTGTCCATTTAATGGCTGCGAAAAATTCTGGTGTTGAAGGCCAATATCCATGCCAGAAGCCGAGGCATTTACCCCAGTTAATGTGGCTTCCTGTAACCTCGGCGAAATATTTAGAAACTCTGATTGATTCTTCAATACCGACATAGGTAGTGCTACAAATCGCAACATCATCAGCGTATGCGAGTAGTTTGACCTCTGAAGATTGTACTCTAAACCCATTAATGATGTCATTCTGCAATATCGACTGACATAAAGTTTCAATATAGATGCAAAACAAAAGTGGACTAACAGGGCAACCTTGACGCACTGAGCGCTCGATTCTTATGGGGGGGCCCAATGTCTTGTTGATAATTAGTCTCGTACTACCGTTCCGATATGCCATGGCTACTCCGTCAATAATTATCTTACCAACATTAATGTGCTTCAATACTTCAAACAAAAGAGCGTGGGAAACGCAATCAAACGCTTTCTCCAGATCCAGCTGGAGTATGGCCACACGAGCATGACAGGTGTCAACACATTCGAGCACGGATCGCATTTTATGAACGTTAGTAACTATGGACCGACCTTTTATTCCACACGTTTGGTGTGGACCGACGATATCTTTAATTACTGACTGAAGTCTGGCCGCCAAAATTTTCATTAATATTTTGTAGTCAACGTTTGTAAGTGCGATTGGCCTGTACGCTGTGACGTGCCTAAGCTTTTCAACCTCGTCTGTTTTCGGAATCAGAACGGTACGCGATTCACCAAAGGATGGTGGTAATTTCTTTTCCTCATATGCCTCATTAAAAACGCCCGCAAGTATTGAAGACAATTCGCTTTTAAGACATTTGTACCACTTGGCACAAAGACCATCTGGTCCTGGAGATTTCCCAGGATTTAACTTATCAATCGCCCGTTCAACTTCAGATGCAGATATAGATAATTCCAAAGCGTTTTTCACTTTCTCACTCACTTGCGGCATGAGTCCTAAATATTCGTCTTTAAATCTTTCTAGGTTTGCCTGTCTACACGCAAAAAGGTTTTCAAAATGACTTGAAAATACGGATAAAATGCTGTCCGTATCAGTTACTTCGCGACCATCCTTCTCTATTTTCTCGATATGATTCCGTCGAGCGTTCCTTTTCTCCACCCCTAACGCTCTTTTGGTTGGCGTCTCTCCAGCCGCTAAAGCCTCGGCCCTAGCACGGACGAGTGCACCGCGGTAGCGTTCCTCGTCATGCAGTGCAAGTTTCTGCTTAATATTGCGTATGTCAATTTTATACTCTCCCGGTTGTCTGCACTCCAAGTCTACTAGTCTTTCCAAAGTCTTTCGGAGTTCTTTTTCTTTCTTTTTCCTTTCATAACTCAATGCGCAAGAACGATCAATAGCTTTTATTTTTATTTGCTGCTTGAACTCTTCCCATTGTTCTGCAAGTTTAGCTCCATCATCCATTTTTATTTCATTGATGCAGTTCATAACCTGATCTAGGAAATATTCGTCAGTGATCAGAGTGGAATTCATCTTCCACAGCTCCCATGAGAAAGTTCCACCTTGTGTTTTCTCTCCCATATCACATTTAACTAAACAATGATCACTAAAGTGTATTGGGTAAACAGCATATGTCTTGCAGTGGGCTATTAATTCAAGCGACACGTAAATGCGATCAAGACGCGCATGGCTATTCCCCTGAAAATGTGTGAAACGCACCTCCCGCGTTCCCTCCATACAGCTGCCCACGTCTTCTAACTCGAATTGAGTAACTACGTCCGCTAGCGTCCTACTACTTTTATCGTAATTGACGCGTCCATTTGCTCGATCTCGCCCATTGAGGACGCAGTTAAAATCACCAAGTAATACAGATTTCCTTTCCAAAGTGAAGTGCTGCTTTAGGCTTGAAAAAAAAGTGATCGCTCCTCACAAATGGTTGGTGCATAAATACACACTATACGCCACTGACATTCATTGAACACAAAATCACAGGAAACCAATCTACCAGATGGGCAAGCGAAGGTATCTTGCACTACCAGACCCGGTAACTTCTTAATGAACAAAACGCAGCCTGCAGACGTGCCTATTGCTTGACTTACAACTGCGTGGTAACGCGCCGTAAACCTCAGCACCATGCCCCGGGTCCCCTCCTCACCGTCTACTTTTGTTTCTTGTACAGCAAGTACATCCAGATCATGATCCACAAGTAGCCTGTAGACTTGGCTCTGTTTCCGCTTGGCGGCGAGACCTCGAACATTTAACGTTGCCACTCTAAGTTTCGGTACAGCAGCCATGTCTACACAGTGAAGAAGTTAGCCCGGGGCACGGTGCTTACCTTCGGCGTCTAGCATAGAGCTAGACATCTTCGGAGCCTCCAGGTGGACCCGTGCCACTGGAGGACAAAGGTGGCCAGTGATTGTCCGATATCGGGTTGGGACGCAGCCTTGTGCTGCTGCGTCTGAACGAAGTCGCCTTCGCAGGTGGCCCCTCTTCTTGCTTTTCGCTGGACGCCTCACGCCGTCCTGCAGACTGCTCGCGGGGTCTTTTGCTTGGCGCCCCACCACTGATACTCTCGCACGACACCGGGAGTTCGGTTAATTCCACCGGCTCAGGCTCCTTCGATGAGGTGCTTGTGAAGCCTTCTTCGATTTTGCCGGCTGGCTCTTGAGTAACCAGCTCCCCAGATGCTATGTCTGCTTTGGCTGTTGGTTCATCACCACCAGTCGGTGTAACTGTACCTGTTGAAGGTTCAGGGTTCACCGCGTCGCCTGCACCTTTCGCCGCGTCTTCAGCCTCGGACACGTCCATCACCAACTCTGCTGTGTCGTCACCTTCGGCTGATCCGATAGCCGATGCGTACGTGCGCATGCACGCATCTTCGCTGTGGCCGAACCGCCGACAACGCGAGCATCGGGGAACCTTGCACTCTCTTCTAACATGACCGGTACCTTGGCAGCGCAGACACTGCATTGGCCGACCAGGTGCAACCACAAGTGCCAGTTCACCAGCCACCCTGATTTGATGGGGGAGATCTTCAACCTTCACGCCACTCTTGAGCTTAAGAAGCACAGTCCGTGTGGTTGAACCCTTGTCGCTGACACCCTGAACACGCCAATGCTCCCTTGTGACTTGTACGACCTTCCCATAAGCCGCCAACGCCGTTCGCACGTCTTCATCGTTGACGCCGTACAGCAGCCAATGAAGACGCAGCCGCACCTGCTGATCCTGGGGGTCTACGATGATGCAGCGTCGGCCCTTGACTTTCAACTCCTTCACATCCAGCAAGCGTTTCGTAGCGTCCGCGTTGTTCATGGTGACTGCCCAGACATGATTTATCTGGTAGGCCCCCAGTGCCAACACCTCCGGCAGCAGTCCTGTAGGTCCGAGCGCGTCTCGGAAATCTTCGACTCGATACGGTCTGCCGCGCACATCACCGTGTAAAAACACGGTGTTTTGCGCGACGCGTCCCTTGGGCAGTGGTGGCAAAATAATCTCATATCCTGCGTCTTGGTCTTCGGTCATCCTGTTACCGCGGCTAGTATGTGCCGCTAACGCCGCTCCTACGGAGCACATGATTCTTGCGTCCGACGCGCGTGAGTGCCGACGAAAGAATGAGCCATGGATATGCATGTCCTTCAAGGTTCAAACGGCAAGCTAATTATATCTCCCACTTACCGCTCGTGGCGGGCATCTCGGGGGGAACTATTGTGTTTTCAGTTTTAACAACAAGATGTTGCAGTGAGCGCGCGTCGCCGCATTGTCAAGACCAAGGTCACGACGCGGCGGCGCGCTCTCATCGCCCACGCACACCCCCACCGTGGAGATAGGCAGACGCTCACCGACGAGCCCTCATCTCGCGGTGGGGAGGTTCGAACGTCTTGGCTGGCGTTTGGCTTTCACCGGAACGATTCTGTTGTAGTTGCCGGCTGCACAAAGGTCACTGCAATCGTTGCACAGTCTCTACGTTTGCGAAAAAGAGCGCGCTTTTCAGACACAGCGAAATAACAACGAAGACGCTTATTCACGTTCCCCTGAACTCGTGAGTACTTTTCGTGCGTTATTTGGGCGTGAGAAACGTAGGTTACGTTTTGATCTGCTTGCCATTCAGCACGTGAATTTCCAATTTGTTGCTATAGCGTTCATTGCTTTGCCTTTGCGGCAAAGCTGTGACGTTTTTTTTAATATTGAAATTGACTCCCAGGGAATTTTCGCAAGTTCAGTCGGAAAAATAATCATGCGAGGCTGGCGTTGTGAAAATATAATAGCAATGCCTTTTGGTGAACCATAGTAGACAGCGTTTTGTGCAGGGGCATGCAGTACCACAGCGCCCCTATCTGGTGCTTTCTCCAATGGGTCTATTCTTACAACGAATCACTACTCGTGCACTTGCGCCATAAAGGTAGTGTGTATGTATAAATTTCAATAGTGTATTTTTTCTGCATGCTATTTTTTTCAACGTCATCAAGCAGCGGTTCATTCACAACTCACGGTGACCCCCCTCTCCCCCGTTTCGTCTTACTGCTGTCCCACTATTTATTCTGATTCGCATTTCCTACAAAGCTTCATGTAAATCAATGTTGCACTATCCCCCCTACTTCCACCACCAACATGTTGACATTCCGAAGCCGCATCGTCATCGGCAAGACCCTTCGAATTTGGTGACAACCGACCATTCCATCGCCTGTTCCACAACCGCAGCACGTTGACGTCCTTCTTCGCGTCCTTTTACACGTGAGCAAAATACTTTTTTATTAATCCGTTATGCTGAGGTGCGGCGTCACTATCAGCCGTGGAGGTACAGGCTGTAGTTATTCAGAGTATGAGAAAGAAAATAAGGTGGAATCTGCCACCCAGCAACGCCAGCCTGCCAATACAGCGAAGCTGGCTGATTTGATGGCAATACCGTGTTGTTGAACTTAACCGTGGCTACACGTTGAACTTGGCATCCCCTTTTGTTTTCTTTTTCCCTGTCCGCTTATTTTGAACTTGTTCGTCGCTATCAGTTTCGTTCTAGAACAGTGACAAACCTCACATCATGGTGCGCTGCTGCTTTTTCTGGAGTACGTACTTTCGCGCGTGCCGTCGCTGTATACCTGATCGAGTGAGGCAACCACAGCCAAAACTCGGTTGCCCGGGGTGTCCGTCGCTGCGCGTGGCTTAGCGGTGACGGCTGTGAGGTTGTTACTGCTGCTTATGGGCTGTTTGGCAGGACGACACGAGGTTCTGCCTGGTGTTCTAGCAGCACATGGGTCGCTGGTTGCCATACATATGGCGTGGCTGCCTTTTCGTGAAAATGCACACTTTTCGTGTCAGACGTTTTCGTTGCTGAAAAATAGCAGGTTATTGGACTCCTGTTTGACACGTAGATGAGCAGGGCACTAGGTTTATCTCGAATAAATATTATTGCATGTGAAATTCCCCACCATGGTTGTCTAGTGGCTAAGGTATCCAGCTTCTGACCAGCAGGTCGCGGGATCGAATCCCGGCTGCGGCGGCTGCAGTTTTGATGGAGGCAAAAAATGGCTGTAGACCCGTGTATTCGGAGTTAGGTACACGTTAAATAACCCCAGGTGGTGAAAATCTCCGGAGCTCTCCTCTACGACGTCTCTCGTAATCATGCGGTGGTTTCGAGATCCCATATATCAATCAATTAATACATGTGAACAATACCGTGGCGTCACTCTCCTTCCTCCCTCTATCCGTGCTTCCCTGAGTATGCCTGATTTGTTTCCTGTAACATCTTCAGTTATCTCAGAGAATAGCAGGTACGTGGTTGAACACATGCAGAAACTGAAGGCCTAAACAGGTCGTGAAACGAAAGTGAAGCTGCCTGGTACTAACTTTTAAATGCGAAGCATTTCTTAGCGGGTGACTCTGAGCGTATCTATCTATCTATCTATCTATCTATCTATCTATCTATCTATCTATCTATCTATCTATCTATCTATCTATCTATCTATCTATCTATCTATCTATCTATCTATCTATCTATCTATCTATCTATCTATCTATCTATCTATCTATCTATCTATCTATCTATCTATCTATCTGTCTGTCTGTCTGTCTGTCTGTCTGTCTGTCTGTCTGTCTGTCTGTCTGTCTGTCTGTCTGTCTGTCTGTCTGTCTGTCTGTCTGTCTGTCTGTCTGTCTGTCTGTCTGTCTATCTATCTATCTATCTATCTATCTATCTATCTATCTATCTATCTATCTATCTATCTATCTATCTATCTATCTATCTATCTATCTATCTATCTATCTATCTATCTATCTATCTGTCTGTCTGTCTGTCTGTCTGTCTGTCTGTCTGTCTGTCTGTCTGTCTGTCTGTCTGTCTGTCTGTCTGTCTGTCTGTCTGTCTGTCTGTCTGTCTGTCTATCTATCTATCTATCTATCTATCTATCTATCTATCTATCTATCTATCTATCTATCTATCTATCTATCTATCTATCTATCTATCTATCTATCTATCTATCTATCTATCTATCTCTATCTATCTATCTCTATCTATCTATCTATCTATCTATCTATCTATCTATCTATCTATCTATCTATCTATCTATCTATCTATCTATCTATCTATCTATTGAGCCGCTGACGTTTGGATACTCTCGTGGTCACCCTCTTGACTTGGCGTGAACCAAAATTAGCATGGGAGGGTAAGATGGTTTGAAGAATATGACGCGCGGGTCAAGACATGAATGTCAACATCCCGTCGCCACGTCGTCAAGCACTTCCCGCCAGCCAGTGGTGCATACCAATGCGTGGGTATGTGCCGATAGTATGCGGGTGTGTGCCACAGGTGACTGAGTTCGTATCTACCCAGGAACGACGAGAACACACATGGGCAATTTGAACGCGTGAGTGTTAAGAAATACCCGACATCTGTAGCGTCGACCCGATGAATGCAAAGAATTAATGTCAGGGTCCCAGCTGGAATCAATTCCAAGCATTCTGCGTGGCAACGACACATTTTACTGCAGAGCTACGCCAGATATCGAAACTATTTTTCAAATAGACGCTAATGTTCGTGAAACGTCAATAGTAGTAGCAGTGCTGCTATGTCCAATTTTATAAACATTACATATTTACTCCTTTGATACAGCCCTCATGTCGGGTCAACGTCAATTGTGGTTAGTTGCCATGCGCTGAAGTTGATTTTTGTAGCAATGTCCTGGGCCAGCTTCCTGGCGAGCATCGGCGCTTCTGGCGTTGCTAATACGCATGTTCCAGTTGGCATCGTAGCCTAAGTGGAAGCAACTGGCTATATTGTCACGTAATACAAGAGGGGGAACACACACAATGATTTATTGAGGGCGAACTTGTGCTTAGAAAAGTAGCTATGTCGCAAAGAAGAGTCTGCTAAAAGCGTTCCGCCTACGTGTCCCTTTCTGAACAACTACTCCGTCAGTCTTCCCTGCTCGTGCTCGTACACCCGAGGCATGCGCTGCTCTGCGCCAAGATGCGTGAGCACGCGCGAGGCACAGTAGACGCCCACATAGCGTCTCGTTGGTCCTCTTCGTAAAATAATTAGTAGGAGCAATCTCTGTGGCATTACTCCCCCCTCCGAAATGCGCATCGTCTCGATGCGTGAATTCGGAAGGTTAATAGTCGAGAGGATAGATGTTCCATTCTCTTTCGTGGTATGGTATATAAGCATATGCAACTCCTATTTGTTATCTTAACATTTGTTAAGACATTTAGTGTCATATCATGGCGTGCCGCTCAATAAAAAACTTACAACATGATCCCCGTCCCTCTGCATTTTTCGCGTAACATCAATTCCCAGGTACGTGAGATCTGCCGATTTTTCTTTGCTTCGATAAATAAGGCATAGGCATGCTGATTACGAATTGTATTGACGCTCTAATGAGTCTATAATTAATTACGACTAATTACAGTTTTCATGAAACCCTTAGCAACCATCCATGCGACACTCCTGGCAGCCATACACAGCGTGAGGTCAGTGAAACGTCACGGTAAGAGAAGTTTTAAATAGAAATCTAGCTGCATTTTGCTCCAAAATGATATATTATTAGAAACACAGGAAGGTAAAAAAAATAGCCATGTAACTTTTGCTCTTTGAGTTGTGTTGTGCAGCAAGTGGTTCCCATTAGTTCCGCTTTCAACTCCACCCAGGCTCCGTCACGTGTCGCCTTCACTCGCTCGGCGCAGCATCCCAGTGTCTTTCTTCCTGATTGCGTTAGATTGTCTTTTACGGCATGTCTTGGGCGGTTTAGTCCTCGCTATGCCTACCGAGTGCGTCGTCAGGTATTGCCGCGCAACTAATTAGGGTGGAAGCAAAGTTCGTGACCGCTTTACAGCACCGCAATCGAAATGGTATTATAGCAAGAACGTCGGTCAACTGTGGCTCATGAAGCAGCGCTGCATCGTTTTTTTTGTTGACAACAATAGCTTTTTATTGGCTGACTTGAAGGGGCCTTGAAACGCTTGCTCTAGAACGACAATGCGGCACCATCGGCGTCTACACGCACTAACTAGGGGACATCAGCATAAGTAATGCCTTGCCTATAGAGGAGCGCGGAACTATTCGGTACCTGCGGGTGCATGCGCGTGGAGCTGGCGGCAATGTTTTTGGTGGGTAGGCTTGGCTGCATCCCGGAGGTTGGCCTCGGCCATGCTGGAACTGAGTGCCGGAGTCTGCCACAAGTCTATCAAGAGGTCGAGACTGGCTGCATTGTTGCGTGCGGTCTGGGCCATGAAGATACTCTCTGTGGGAAGAAGCTAAACATGCACCTGACAGAGCGCTTCGGACGGGCCGCGAAATCAGTGGCTGACGTAAAACGCCGGACGAGGTTTGCCGAAAGCGTATCCCAAAAGACACGCAAGGTGCCTTGGCTGGTGTCGAGAGTGGGTACGCAACTTCTGTGATGTGTGGCAGAAAACATAATTCACGGCCGGTCTTGGCATCTGTGGCAGGACATTCTGTGAAGCTGTCATCATATTGGCTGCGTCTGTGGGGTCCCTCTCGTGGACGCGATGACTCGCCTTGCGGGGCTTTCGAACACTCTGGTCGGTGACCATGGCTATCTCGTAGCGGTCGCAGCACGCTTAGCAGGCGATTCCGTTGGTACAGTTTGGGGCACTGGTCTTCATTGCCGTCGGCGTTCTGGACAGGCTGCGATGCCCGGGCATCATGCTTTGACGCAGGAGCCTCTGTGCAGCCATCTCTGCCTCTTCTTGTTCTGCGGTCGCGAGGAATTAGGATGTTTTTTGGTGTTTGTGTACCACGACGTCTATAGGTGTTAAATCCACCACAGCTGCACATCATGCTGCAGACACCAGGGGCGTACGAAGGCCTCACCTCGCTGCTCTGTGCGAGCTGCTCACCGGCTGGCCGATCTATCTGTGATTCCTCCTCAACGCACACTGCCTCCTGGTGATCCGAGCGGCATTCAGATGGTCTCAAATTAATATTGCATTGCCCGTGAGCCCAAGTAGGGCTGTACGCCGGGAGGCCGGAAGTGCTGATGTTGACTTCCCCTGCTTGCGGCGCCTCACTACCGTCGGCCAAGGCGTGGTGGGCAGATACGGATAAAACAGGCATATAGTCCATTTGTATTTCTTCGGCAGACATGGATTGATGGAGTTAAGCATTCTCACACTCGGCCAATGACTGCCGCTTAGTAGGCAAATCCCCCCCGCCTGATTACTGATTCTGCTCTCCTCGCTGGTATCACTGGGAACTGTTGGTATCGTAGACAGGTAGGGTGTGTCATGTCGTGACCCATCCGGCAGGACAGGGGTGGACGACTCCGCGTGCCCAGGAGGTGTCGGGTTCGAAGGCCGCAATGCCAATTGATGAGGCTCGAGTATGGTCTTGTTGCCTGTTGTCAGACTGGAGGACTGCGATGAGACATCGAGCTGCCGCCCCACTTGAACTCGATATATGGTAGTGGGCACGTTGACGAAGGGTCCAGCTACCCAGTGCCCCTGTGTATCTCCCCCCACGAAAGAGGACGGGGTGGCCGATGGCTGACACGAATTTGGGTCCGGTACCAGTGACGAGTCTGGAAGCTCATGTGGAGAACTGGAGTGCTCAGCTGGAGCCTCGAGATGGAACCCTTCTTGAACTCCATCCTCGGTACCGGTCAGGTTGGCTACCGGTCGGTTCTGGCAAAGAGGTGAGAGGGTGTCCGGCCAAAAGCAGCAATCAGCTTGCAGCTCCATTCCGCCCACGATTTTTTCCGCACGCCTTCGTATCTGTACCACGCCGCGGCAGGATTTCGAAGGTGGTCTATGGCTACTACTGATTTTTGCTCCATTCCTTGTGAGCTCCGAGAGCATTGATGGTAGCCACCCAATCGATAGCGTCGTCCTGGAACCTGTCGAATTCCGGTGGTTCGCTGACGGCCGATGATGGTGGATGGCACGTGAAAATCCAGAGATTACCGAGTCGATGCAACTGATCTGGTTGGAGATCTGCAGGAGGGCGCACCTCAGCTCTCTGCGTTGCTCAGATGAGCAGGCCTCAAGGTCTTGTGAGGCGACTGCATCCAACATGCGTTCGCTTGCACTCAGAACTGGTAAGATGGCAGGGAACAGCGCAGCGCTGGTAGCTGTGACAGCGTTGACCCTGACGTGGAGTCGCGCGATGATACGTCGCATCTCCACGGCACTGTCCCGTGTGGCCTTTGAACCGGTTTGGTTCGCGTCCGTGGAGTACGCAGTTCTAGCAGAATTCACAGTGGCTACATACACGTCCAAGAAAGCTTGAACAGCGTCCCTTGGATGATCACCCGTTTTAAGAGAACCGGACACGGGATGCAGGCCACGGAAAGCGTGCGCGACGTTCTCAGATGAGAGCAGCTCATGGACAATCTGAGATGAATGTGGTAGCCTGCCGTCTGTCAAGTGGTACTTTGGAACTACCGAGGAGGCATGTATGCCGGCCGCGGTTGATTCCGTGGGTAGGTGCAGCAGTGCTCGGGTCGTTAACTCCATGTTTGAGGAAGTGTGAACCGCGTTCCTACGATGAGAGAACCATGCCGCCGATGATTCACGAAGGTATAGACAGGTGGCTTGAGCTGCAGAGAATACGTGGCCAAGGACGCGTGGACGGCAGCCCTTGTCGTGAAATCGTACCGGTGACGTGTACTGAAGCCGCCGAGGAGGCCTTGACGCCGTCCCCGAACGGTGGTGGCAATGGCTACAGGTGAACAGCTGTCGAAGAGGCATGAAAGCCGTCCTCAAGTGGTGCTTACCGCGGCTGCACCTTGGCGGCTGTCCTGGATGACGAAGCCGGGACGTAAGACTTCATCGTCGACTGCGCCATTGTAACGGAGAGAAAAGAGACAACACCCGATTCTGGGCAAGCTGTTACTCTGACTTCGTTCTTCTCTTCTTTGCTCTGGCTATCCGCGCGCCGGAGCCCCAGCGTCTTTCTTGGTCATGACAATATATATATATATATATATATATATATATATATATATATATATATATATATATATATATATATATATATATATATATATATATATATATATATATATATATATATATATATATATATATATATATATATTGTGAGGAACCGGTTTATTCGGCCAGGCTCGAGCTCAATATTCTTAGATGATATTCTTAGATGAAGAAGATGTACAGGTGATGATGATTAGAAAGAGAATAAAGAGTCATTCGCTTGTCGCGCTCACACTAATTCCCCCGCGCGGTGAAAGCGGCCGCCTGGTCGCTTGACAGTATTATCAAATGCGTCGCGCATAAGGCTTTAAACGAGATACGTGCACTATCTCTGTTCCTCGGCAACGATGATCAGGACTAGCGCTAAGAGGAGAAACGCGGTAATTGACAGGAGATGTCTGTTCGACCACCGTGTATGGCCCCATGAAGCGATTGATGAATTTGTCGCATAGGCCGGGGACGCGTAGTGGAGTCCATAGAAGAACTTCGTCACCAGGGGAAAAACTCACAACACGGCGAGACGAGTCGTAGCGAGATTTTCGAGTGTCTTGAGAGAGGCCGGTGTTAACACGGGCCTAGTGACGGCAGTGTGTGAGACGAGATAGGAATTCTTCAGAGAAAGGAGCCGTCGAGGGTGCAGGGGCCGAAAGGAAAGAGACATCCAGAGCGAAACTCGGCGAGCGACCATGGACGAGAAAAAATGGAGAAAAGCCGGTAGTGCGTTGAGCAGCCGTATTATAGGCGAATGTCACGAAGGGTAGAATTGCATCCCAGTTCGTGTGGTTGGGGTGAATGTACATGGCGATCATGTCCGATAGGGTCCGATGAAACCGTTCAGTCAATCCGTTGGTCTGCGGGTGGTAGCTAGAAGTGGTCTTGTGAACAGTGTTCGAGGCACGCAAAACTTGCTCGACAATGGAAGATAGGAAGACTTTGCCACGATCACTGAGGAGAATGCGTGGAGCTCCATGACGCAAAAAGATGTGGCGAAGAAAGAAATCGGCGATCTCAGTGGCAGTCCCAGATGGTATAGAAGCTGTTTCTGCGTAGCGGGTAAGGTGGTCGACTGCCGTGACAATCCAGCGATTCCCATTGGATGATATAGGAAGAGGGCCATACAAGTCGATTCCAACGACTTCAAAAGGTGAGGCGGGACAAGGAAGAGGTTGCATTAAGCCAGCCGGAGCAGTTGTCGGTCGTTTTCGCCGTTGGCAATGGACACAGGAGGCGACGTACTTAGCGACGGCTGAAGAGAGGCCATGCCAAAAACAACGACTTCGTATTTTGTCGTAAGTCTTGTAGTAGCCTAGATGAGCAGCGGTTGGATCATCATGAAAGGCTTCCAGAACTTCACGTTGAAGAGAACGTGGGATGACGGGTACCCACTTGTTGCCATCGATGTGGTAAACGTAGCGACATAAAGCATCACCGACAAGCTTAAATTGTTTAAGTTGTCGACGGAGTCTGGCGTTTGGAGGAGTAGTAGAGCCGGTCAAGCGGTCAACAATGGTGCGGCAGTATGGGTCGACACGTTGTTGTGAAACAAGGACGGATAGGGTGGCAGGGGATGAACTTAGCGCTGCGATTGGAGAGGTGCTGTTGTTTTGGAGTATCGATGGTGAATTGCTTCCGCTGGGCAAAGGACGGCGCGATAGAGCATCAGCATCTTGATGCTTCTTCCCAGATCTGTAGGTGACATCGAAATCATACTCCTGTAAGCGAAGCGCCCAGCGACCAAGGCGACCCGATAAGTTTTTCAGCGATGAAAGCCAGCATAGGGCGTTTTGGTCGGTCACGACGGTAAAATGACGGCCGTGAAAATATGGTCGGAATCTTTGCACTGCCCAAACAACAGCAAGGCACTCCTGCTCTGTGATAGTGTCGTTTTTTTCTGGAGCGGTAAGAGCACGACTTGCGTAGGCAACGACGCGTTCGCGTGAGTTTTTGTCACGCTGCAAGAGTACCGCACCGAGACCATGACTACTTGCGTCGGTGTGAAGGATGGTGGGTGCGGTGGAATCGAAGTGGCACAGTACCGGATCCGACGTGAGGGCTTGCTTCAATGCCGTGAAAGCGCTTTCGCAGTCTTCGGACCAAATGAAGGGGACGTTCTTTGCGAGGAGTTGATGGAGCGGAGACGCAAGTTCCGCGAAACCACGTATGAAGCACCGGAAGTAAGAAGATAACCCAAGAAAGCTGCGCAGGTCCTTCTGACGTAGTGGACGAGGAAAATCGAGGACAGCGGCAAGCTTCTCGGGGTCGGGCCGAATTCCTTCTTTGCTGACAAGGTGGCCGAGAACCTTGATTGTCTTGCTAGCAAAGGTACATTTCTTGGTGTTAAGCTGTAGACCGGTTTTTGCAAGGCATGTGAGGACTTCGTCAAGACGTTGTAGATGCTGCGAGAACGTGGATGAAAACACTACTATGTCATCGAGATAGCACAGACATGTTTTCCATTTCAACCACGCAATACGCCGTCTATCATGCGTTCGAAGGTGGCGGGCGCATTACAGAGTCCAAAAGGCATCACATTGAACTCGTACAACCCATCTGGCGTTGAAAAGGCGGTCTTCTCTTTATCAGACTCCGACATTGGTATCTGCCAGTAGCCTGACCTAAGGTCGAGGCTGGAAAAATACTCTGCGCCCTGTAATGAATCCAGTGCATCGTCGATCCGAGGGAGGGGATAAACATTCTTGCGCGTTATTTTGTTTAGCGCACTGTAATCGACGCAGAAACGCACTGTCCCATCTTTCTTTTGAACGAGAACAACTGGGGATGACCAGGGACTCGAGGAAGGACGTATGATGTTGCGTCGTAGCATGTCTGAGACGTTTTCCTCGATGATCTTGCGTTCTGCCTGAGACACGCGATATGGACGCCGATGTACAATACGAGAGCCGTCAGTCTGGATGTTGTGAGTAGCGGTGGTAGTCATGCTGAGGGCGGGCGAGTTCACGTCAAATAGAGAACGGTGTCTATTTAACAGGGCGAGCAAATCTTCAGTTTGATCAGGTGTTAAGTCATTGCTTATTGTCGCTGACACAGGTGTGGCAGAGGCATTGAATGGCAATGATTGCGACTTCGGAACATCGTTGTGGTTGTTGTTCGGAAGAGTAACAATCGCAACAGGCTCACTGTCGACCGCGCAAGATACTGTTGAGCCACAGGGGAGCAGTACACACTCGGGCGTTTGATTTATGGCGGTTAGGTACGTACACCCATCGAAGAAGCGAATAAGCCCCGGTGTGATCACAATGCCCCTACGTAGGGTATGACCGTAAGGGAGAATTAGTACCCCGCACTTCCACCACTTGTGAGGAACCGGTTTATTCGGCCAGGCTCGAGCTCAATCACGCCGGTGATGATATTCTTAGATGAAGAAGATGTACAGGTGATGATGATTAGAAAGAGAATAAAGAGTCATTCGGTTGTCGCGCTCACAATATATATATATATATATATATATATATATATATATATATATATATATATATATATATATATATATATATATATATGAGTGCGTGTGGCTGCCAATGGTGCCGTATTGTTATAGTGCCTAGAATATACTATAGTATTGTCGTTATAATGTGACATTTTCACGACGTCTTCAAAGTGACTTCAGATGGACAGTTTAGGGAAATGTGAGCGGCGGACCTGAATTGTGCTTTTATAGCTATTATATGCACCCGAACGATCAAACGCGTCGAGGTATAGCATTGAATGGAGGGCCAGGATGGCGGCTGAATGCTGTCGGCCCTTTCAGCGCGAGCGTGCAACAAACTGGTACAACCAGCACCTTCTGTGGTGATGGCACTGAATATATATAGCATTCCGCCATCCATTTTCGCCAACGTTCTTTGCCTCGTGTTGTGACAACACGCGATGAGCAAAGAACGATTTGATTGATATGTGGTGTTTAACGACCCAAGATGGGAAAAGAACGAGGTGCGTAGCTTGAGTTAGCGAAGAAGCATTTATTCGATTCGAAAAACGCGATGAAACACGCACCTGGCTAATCCCACGATAACAAAGCACTGATGCGTTGTAGCCACGTCGGCGCGATAGCATCGGCAAAAACATTGGGCCTATAGCGAACAATGTGATGACATATATCTATACGCCCCTTAGGCACATCGAAGGTGCGACATTACCACGGCTGAGCTTGAAGTTCAGAACCACAGAATCATGCTTTCGTAGATTTGCAGCGCGAAGAGTAGATGTTGCTCTAAAGCGATAATTTTTATCGAGAAAGTTCATTTACAACAGTAGTGGTTGGGGGTCCCCAAAAACGGAAAGGCGATGAAAATGCAGCTTTATCTCTATAAATATAATAATTCTTGGGGTTTATCCTCCTCCCACCACGATATGATTATGAAAGCCGCCGTAGCAGAGGGCTGCAGAAACTTTGACCGCCTTGGGGTTCAATAACGTGCACATTACTTTAAATGCACGGGTCTCAAGGATTGGCGCCTCCATCGAAAGCGCGGCAGCTGCACCCGGGGTTCGATGCCATGAGCAGCTGGTGATTATTTATCCCTAACAACATAAGCTCCACTATTTTCATAATACACGTGCTCGTGGTAATTATGTACCTATATTTCCTCAACACCTTCGTCACATTTGTCATGCGGATCACGTCATACCTTTGACAGCAGTCAATTCACTTCCTTGTTTAGGTTAACGTGACAGGCCTTGCAATGTAGCCGCACCTTGTTTCTAGATTTAAAAGAAATGAAGAAACAGCACCTTTAACCCGGCTGATCTCCGTTGAAATTCATCATATTAAATACTAGAAAGCGGGAAAAGATCATGCCGTAGTCCATTTACTATAATATGTTGGTGGCTACACTCTTTAAAGCGCTACCTCAACAAGTGTGAAGATATATACTACATATCTTTCTAGTGAGTCAGCTTTTTTCACATGTGAAAGGGATCGGAGATCCATGCGTGCGAACATTACTTGCTCCGCCTATAGCGCTTACTTGCATTGTGCAGGTTGAAACTCTACAACCGCGGGTGGTCCTTTGCACAGAGGCAATGAAAAATCTTTCTACTGAACAAAAGCAACAGACGCTGGCTGCCTTGGCAGACGAGGTCGACAGCATCAACTTTTTTGATTGGCAGGAATCGGGGCACTTCTGTCTACCATGCACTGCCGCCACGCCTAGCTCCATGGACAGCGATCAGACCTGCCCGATCAACGACTACCTCGGCGAATGCAACGAGCTCCTTTTCGACATCGGCATGGAGCTTCGAGAACGACGCGGGGGCTCATTGTCCTTGGTCTGCTTTCGAACAGACGAGCCCAATGTCACGCCCTTTCGACAAGAAAACTTGGGTCGGTCAAATGCTTTCGTTCGGTGGCTACTCAGAACCCACATCTGCATCAATGGCCTCAAACTACGACGTAAAAGGGTGACAGCGCCCATCCGCATAATTCAAGAGCTGCCCGAGAATTCCCGGCTGAAGAGTCTCAAGCTGGAGTTTCCTCGTGGTGACAGTGTGCAGGCTGACTTCGCCGCGCTCCTTCCCAGACTTCGCTCATTAGAAGAGCTGCATTGCTACGCATTTCGGAGTGCAAACATTCTTTTGGCCGCCATATCGGCTCTCTTGAGGAATACGACGTGCCTTACCTCCCTTGTGTTCCGTGTGTGCCTCGTGAAAGACCAGCCGCCACAGACATTCATCAACGCCCTCGCCGCAAATACGACACTGAAGTGCCTCGAACTGTGGGCCAACTGGAATAGCCCCAAAACGCGAGAACGCGTCGGGGCGTACATCAGAAGTAACACATTGCTCACAAATCTGCACCATTTCGGTGAAGTGACGGATGGCAATGAGTTCTTGCTTCTAGATGCCCTCGTTTGTAACTCTACTCTTTCCACGCTGCACATTAATGGACTTCAAAGCGCAGAAAATAGTGCACGTTTCCTTACCAGGATACTGACTGATTGTACTAGCCTAAAGAAGCTCACTATCGATTGCAAGGCAGACCAGTATTTTATATCAGAGGCAACACTGACCCGCTGTGTGGAGGCCCTGGCAGAAAACGACACATTGGAAGAACTCCACCTTTCGTACTCCTTGTGGCATCCGACTCACTGGATTGTTTTCTTTGGATTCCTACATAAGAACAAACGTCTCAAGAAGTTGGATATATTCCGTACGCTCTTCGGCGATTGCGAATTGCATCGGCCTGTCCTTGAAGCACTGGAGCAGACTGACTCGTCGGGACGCGTTTCCTTCGGGTGTTTGACGCACAAAACACGAGAAATAGGTCACATGCGTTTCCGCGCCTTTTCAGGCGTCGAGATTTACGGAGACCCGCACGCGAAAGTCAACGCTTTGCAATGTTTGCCTTCGTTCGATCACTTCACTTCCGTCACATTAGGTTTATTCGAGTCCGATCAGCGTTTGTTCAACTCGGCCGCCAAGTACATCGGGGCAACAACCGTGCGGCGAAAGCTCAGCCTTCTGGTGACAAATCCAGCTGCAGAAGCGCCCTCGTCGTGCTGGGTACTTCTCTTCGAATCGATCTCGTACAACACCAGCATCACGGATCTCTCGATTTCCGGCAGCGACTATTTCTCTTATACTGGCCACCTCGCTCGCACTGTCGCATTCAGCAGATGCATCACGCGGGCGTCCTATACAGAGATTCGACCAGAATGGAGCCCCAATGGCTTCCTTTTGCCATTGTCGAGGGCTCTTGGCGAGAACTATATTCTATTCAAGGTCCGCCTGTCCAACCTCACTAAAATGGACGCTGAAGCAAGGCGCTGCTGGTTCACTGTCAGGGAAGTGACCCGAAGGAACTCCGGCCTGGTGAAACGGGCTGGTGCCGTCATCACATCTGGTACACTCGATTGGTATGTCTCTCATGTTTTTATTTCATGCGTGGGGGGGTGTAGTCTTTAATGTTGCGCTATCTGCGCGCGTCCATCTTGTATTATGTCAAAAGACCATGCGATTCACATAGACTGTTGGCTCCACAGCGAGAGCGCTGAGCGAGTTACTATGTATTCATGTTGAAAGACCAGGCGTCCGAGAAAAGCTCAAGGCAAGAAGCCAAGCCAACTGGCACGCAGCATTTGTGGCTTGTGTAATGAGAGAGAAGACGCGTTTATTGCTAGTTAGGCTGTTTATGGTCACGGTGGGTGCGGAGCTGTCGTGGTTCTGGTTGATGTCTAGGGTCAATCGGCGGGCATAGTCAAAAGTTTTCAGTTGGCTTCCCATTTCCAGGGACCTCCCACTACCAGCTCAGTGGACTGTTGTCCACCATATAGGCCAGGTGGTAGCCAGGGGGCGTAGTGAAAACATATACGTAACGTGCGCCAATGTGATATTTACTTCGAACCTAACTATTATTGTGTTAAGGAAAATTCCGTGTAACTTTTGCAAATGTCAGAAAGTGGTCTTCTGCAAGCGACGCCAGTCCCATGCTAATTTTCTATTAGTTTAGTGTGGGAGGTGCTCGAATGTCAAACACAAGGTGGGTGGGCTAAGATAGCTTGTTTAACGCTTCGGGTATCAGTGGCGTTATCTCTTCTGTCCATACTCTCGCGTATACAGAGTTTTAGGCTTGCTATCCAAATTTCACTCAATTTGAAAGTGAACCCTTGTCATACATCCTCAGTTTTGCACAAGTGACAAGGGTCACATTTCGCTGGGAAGAAAATTTCAGTACACCACATGGGCGTGCCCGTACGAGGGCCAAAATAGATAAAATTGTAATTTCTATTTGAGACTACAGGAATGGTTCTACGTTTAAGAAGTAAAATGGTGACGCTCAAGTCATTGTCGACGTGTAAGGATTGAGTGCAATCGAAGTAGTTAAGTGTGTCAATTCCTTATGAATTATAATCGCAACGCGACAGCCATTCTACGACCTACAAATTGAGGTATCTGTACGGGTCAAGAAACCATTCTATTCGATAAGTGAAAACATTTTATGCAACTGCTCAATTTCTGACGCTATTTTTGACAGCTAGTTGGTGGCGGCAAATGAAAAGATTTATTAGCGCTCGAGAGAGGTCAGTTTCGAGGTGAATTGCTCGCCGGGTACGTGAACTGCTATCCCTCCAATAGTTATAGCTCGAGAACACAACGACGACAAACGGACAAGAAGGACACGAGCTCTTCTTGTCTCTTTGTCGTCGTTCTATTCTCGGGCTATAACTATGGTCATGTCATACCAACTAGCCCTAACTGCCACACTTCTAACCTATCCCTCCGTTCACTTTATGGGGTATACATACGTGCATTATAACATGGGAGAGTCCGCCAGCGGCGCCAGTACCCATTACGGTGGTACACTTTTTTCTGTCTGTTGGCGTCATGTAGCTCGTGATCGTATTACGGGCTCGCTGCTGACCAACAATCCTTTCCTTACTACCTGAATGCATGAAGTCCACCAGAACGAGAACCTCATTAGGATTGAAGGAAAGAAGTAGAAATATTAACGGCTTGTTTGTGTTTTCTTCTTAGACACTATATCAATTAGAACTAACAGAGCGAACGCCTTGCTCATCCATAGCAAGCGCCCGCTCGCTACGAATGCGTGGGGACGTTCTCTGCAGGGTTCGTGTTATCCGTGAGTAACTGTTCCTTGCATCACCCGTGTCGTATCAAACAGGTACACCGCCAACGCACTGGAGAAAGTGTCGCGGCGTCCAGCGCTTGTCAAAGAGCTCGCCGAGAAGGAGGGCATTGGCGTGGACCAAGTGGACAGGATGCTACGAAGCCGTCTGGTGAGCGTCGACGGGATGCACGACTTCATGAGACTGACCGGCGTCGTCAAGACACGTGTGACGTGTGCGCCAGCTGCCGACGACTGTGGCTTCCAACTCGAGGACCTGAACGACGACTGCTGGCGCTTGGTGAGGCGATACCTGAGTTTCGACGATGTGAAGCGCTTCAACGTCGCCTGCCGCCTGGACAACAACCACGGCTAGCTGAACCTGAAGCGAAGAAGTGTGGGCAAAGGGCAACAACTACGCTGTAACTGCCCTTTCCTACCCTGAGTGCGATTCGTCACTGTTACAGCATATATGTACGAGTTGTTTCGATATTTGTTTTCCCGGTACCCTTCGGGTACTGACATAATTAAGAGGTTGCCTGTAATTAAATTCGCATCAACATTGCACACTTAGTTTCGTCTATAGCATCGGAATCAGTTGTTTTATGCGTACGATGTAATCCCCGCGTTATGATCAGGCAACGAGGTGGAGGGGCTGAAGGCAAAAAGAGGAGTTCTCGGACAACTACAAGCAAGAAAAAAATTTAGACACATTTGCACTAGTGGCAAATGTCTGTAGGAACTCCAAAAGAACTTGTAGGAACTCCAAGAGACAGATTAGCGCTGTTCAGTCTTCTCTTCAGCTCTTCCTGCTTCACGATATGTTTTTGGGTCTCAGTCTTCTGCACCAAGTCTGTATTAACTGCGGCACTGGGCAGCCTTGGTGGTGGGGATCGTAACAACCTAAGAAAGATGTCCGGCCAATTTCTGGCCTCGGCCTGGCCCCACCCCCGAGGAGGATCGAAGACACCCGTCTCTATCTGCCTGACAGGCTTCCTGGATGACCCGCAGTTGATCCTGGAGGTCGAAGCAGCATTGCCCGGCCATTCACCGCACCTTCACCTTGAGAAGATGCATTTTTTCTTATATAAGAGAGAATGCGTATAAGCGATTCTAGTCGCACCTTGCTTCCGTTTTCTTAGCACGAACGCTCGTTATGCCGAGGTCTGCCATGGCTCTACGGACGTATTTCCGTCATAAATATGACGTTGCGAAACATAAACAGATTGAAATGTTCCGTCGCAAGGTGTCTAACCTGCGACCTCTCGCTCCGCAGCGCGAAACCGTGCACTCGTCCACAGAACGTATATATGTGGTTCTGCATACGAACGGCGAGCTACAGTCAGCGAAAACTTGAGCTATTCGGTGCAGCGGCCATTTTTTTTTGCCTTTCGTCGCCACATTATGAAGCGAAGTTATAAAAAATTGCTTCGATTACATGTGCTTTCTTGGGCATACGTTTGTCCTCACCTTCTTTGAAACCTAATTCAGTGGTATGGGAAATATACACACAAAAAAAATTCGCCCAATCCCACGTACCTGGGAATCGACGTTACGCGAAGCATGTGAATGGAATGTGACCGTGTTGCAATGTTTTATTAAGCGACACGTCATGGAATGACACATAATGTATGTACAAATGTCACGCGCACAAACATGTTGAAGAGTTGCAGATGTTTCTATAACCAGTTGTTTGCACTTGCTCAATGATGCGAACTGGAACATGCGTATTAGCAACACCAAAAGCTGATACGAAGCGCAGATGCTCGCCAAGATGCTGGCCCTGGACACTGCTACAGAATTAGCGCAAGACAAATAACCAAAGTTGACGTTAACCCGACATGATGGCTGTATCAAGAAAGTACATATGTATTGTTTATCAAATTGGGTAAGCAGCACTGCAACCACTATTGTCGTTTAACGAAGACTAGCGTCTATTTGAAGAAATAATATCGAGTATTGTCGGGTATTTCTTAATGCCCGCGTGTTAAAATTGCCCATGTGTGTTCTCGTAGTTCCTGGGTATAGATACTAAATGTCAATCGCCTGTGGCAGATACCCGCAGGCCAGTGGAACATACACGCCCGTGTGTATGTACCACGTCTGGCGGGAAGTGTTTGACGACGTACACGACGGCATTTTGACATTATTCATGTCTTGACCAGCGCGTCATATTTGTCAAACCATCTTACCCTCCCACGTTGATTTTGGTTCACGCCAACAAGTTAAGAGGGGTGACCACGAGATCACCCAAACGTAAGTGGCTAGATAGATAGATAGATAGATAGATAGATAGATAGATAGATAGATAGATAGATAGATAGATAGATAGATAGATAGATAGATAGATAGATAGATAGATAGATAGATAGATCGATGGATAGATGGATGGATAGATGGATAGATCGATAGATGGATGGATAGATGGATGGATAGATCGATAGATAGATGGATAGATGGATGGATAGATGGATGGATGGATGGATGGATGGATGGATGGATGGATAGATGGATGGATAGATGGATGGATATATGGATGGATATATGGATAGATAGATAGATAGACAGATGGATAGATGGATGGATATATGGATATATGGATAGATAGATAGATGGATAGATAGATAGATAGATAGATAGATAGATAGATAGATAGATAGATAGATAGATAGATAGATAGATAGATAGATAGATAGATAGATAGATAGATAGATAGATACGCTCAATGTTGCTGAAACTCGCTAAGAAATGCTTTGCATTTAAAAACTGCCACTCATGCAGAATAGCTATAGTTTCGGCCAGGTACCGTTGGTGTTCTTCGGGGCCACAGCGAATTCAGTGCATTTTCGTCATCGCTGGCCAGTGGCTCGAAGGGCACATAGCTAGCACGCGTTCTGAAGTGGTCGACCCGTGCGCAACGATGCGCGCGCGCTTGTCTCCCGATCGATGCACTTTTCCCGTTTTGTGCTTCAACCACAAGTTTGCTTTGAAATATTTCAGTGGTTAAAGCGCCTGCACGTATGTGCACATCGCCCACTGCGGCGAAAGGAGGACGCTGCTCACACACGAAGCAGTTATTCGCGCACGTCCCGTGTGTATACTTGTGCGTTCTTTTTTTGAGTCTTTGTGTTTGAGCATAGCGCTTTAAGTGTCGAGTGTCGAGAGTTGTTAGTCCGGCCGAACTATGTGTATGCTCATTTTGTGCGTCCTTTCTGCTTCAGGCGCACGCTGCAAATATTTTTAGGTGCTTGCCATTTCTCGTGTTGAATTTAAATTTGTGGCCGTAGCATTCATTTTTTCGCTCTTTCACCGAAACAGTGCACAGTAAAAGCTCAACTACATCTGTAACGAGACGTTTCACTTTGGCGTGTTGTACAATCTCCTAAGACAGAGGTATCAGTCGTCTTTTTTTTCTTGGAACAGCTAATCTATTCAAAGTAGCTGTAATTTGTGCGGCATATGGATATATGCTGGAGTGCCAACAAAAAATAATTAATATTCAAGCACGTTATATGCTACAGGACTTCGTCGATTCCTATTACTCACTGCTGGTGCACCAAAAATGGTTAAAGCAATAGTGGCCACCATTGTGACCTTAATGGTCTGCTTGCGACAATCCCCAATTGGCTGGCTACAATAAGTTGCCAAAATGCACCCACCTCATTGTCGCCCATACATGCGTGAAGTTTTATGCCCTTAAAAACAAACAATTCGTTTCTTCCGGCCAAACGAGAAAAGGTTGTGAGCATACCGAAAATAATGGCACCGTTTCTTGTTTTTGTTGCAAGGCATATCACGCTGATTTATGACCTGTTGGATCGTTGCAAGTGTCAGAAAGCTGGGATTGAATCCCGGCTTTGGCGGCTGCATTTTCGATGTAGGTGAAAATGCTGTAGGCCCGTGTGCTCAGATTCGCGTGCACGTTAAAGAACCCCAGGTGGCTGCAATTCTCGGAGCCCTCCACTACGGACGTAGTCATTAGGTGCTTTTGGAACACTAAAGCCCACATATCAATCACTTTCGCAGCGGCACACCATAAAAGCGTTCATCTGAGCTTCCACCGATAAGGTTGCTTCGTGAGCAACTGAAACGCCACCGCACACCGCTGACGTCATGCTCTTTATTACTGGTGGCGCTTATCACGCCCGTGTTGACTCTTCCGCGTTGATTTATATGTAGAAATTCGATTGTCTAACCACGCCTTTTTAAGTTTTCTTTCAACGAGGGTGAACCATTTGCTCGACCACCAATATGAACGTACGCCTGCGCGCCAACGAACCTGTGAGCAGACTGGCCGAACAGCTGAAAGCCGTCGGCGGAGCATTGGCCGTCGCAGAGTTGGACCTTACGAATTGCGTCGACGTCGACGTCCCGCAACTGCTTCCACTCATCGCCGAATGCAAGCAGCTGCAACGTCTGCGGTGCGCCGCCTGCGCCATACCATCGAGCGACGTGGTCCGGCTTGTGGTTCACCAGCTACCACGCCTTGTCGAGGTCGAGTTCTCTTGCCTTGGTGGAAGAGATTCGTCGGATGCCGAGATTGATCCCATCGTACCGTCCGGGAACCCTCGAAGCGGCGGCGCTTGCAACCTGCGACGCGTGTACTGCGAAGTGGGCCGGGACCGCAATTTCGCCCGACTGCGTGCCTTAATGGAACACTCTCCAAATGTGGCCCACTTGCACGTGCACCTATTGGGCGGCGATTTCTACAAGGCTGTTCGAGAATGCCACACCCTCGTTGCGACGTACACACGGCTGGAGACGTTCACCTTCACCTCTGAGCTGCCCTCGCCTTTTCAGATCGAGCCGGTTGTTCCGCTCTTTTTCGCCAAGTTCGCCGCAGTCTGCGCAAACATCAGGTATCACTGGTCGAATAACCTCTGGAGTTGCCTTCGACTACAGGATCTCGTGGTTGACAGCGTTGAAAGAAGGTGTATTCCATTTCAAACTGTCCTGGTCGCTGTTCAGGACCAAAAAACGCCGGACAGGATTCGTTCGGCTAGTCAGAAGCACACATGGCAGCACGTGCGCCAGCTATGCCTTGTGCTGTTGCCATCAAGCCAGACGTGCGTCTACCCAGCCGCAGGCGGCAGTTACCTAGGTTGTCTTCGCGTGTTCAGCGCAAGGCTGAGGCACGTCGTGGAGGTTAACATAAGTACGTTCCACTTCGAAACGGGGCTCGACGTGACCGCACTGCTTCAAGAAGGCTCGCTGCAATTCCTGCAGTCGCTCTCGGCTCCCCCTTGCGGGTTTCGCTGCGTCTCGGCTCTGCGCCGTCTGTCGCTACATTGCCCTGACTTCAGGGAACTGGACGTGCGCTTCGAGACGAGGGGCAACTTGTCCCGGTGCGAGGGCTGTGAGGACGAAAGCTCGCTTGTCGCCGAATTTCGCAATTGCACTGGTCCCGCCTTTCCGAATGGACTTGCGAGGTTGACCTTGAGCTATGTTCGCGACATTATGTACCGGTGGTTGCTCGAATGCTGCTGTCCGATGGCCACACTGCGGTTGTCATACTGCCCTGCGAAGTTGGACTTCGGGCGTCTGTGTAGCGCTCTTGCCGACAGCACCGGGACGAGCTGCTTCATTTTACAGCATCACCTATTTCGATTGGACGACGTGGATTTGCTGGTGAGTATCTATTCCTGTGTGCATAGTCTCTCCTTGCCACGAACGCGATATATCTCACTGGTTTAATGTCTTTGAAGTATGTCTACCAGGCCAGCTGTATTGAGATTATTTTTACTTAATACGCTACGGTCGTTCACACTGCCTACTATATTTCAAGCCTTGTGGGCGTTGTACAGCTAATACTGATGTGCTCTAATGGTAGTACACTGTAAGCTTAACAGTGCTCTTTCTACGCGCACTTGCACATGGGCGCGAGCAATAAGTCTTAACAAAAAGCGGCATATCTTAACCATTTCGTGATCCTCTGCTTCAAGACTTTACTAAACAGGCCTATATTTAGCGCCAGCTCTGATTCGCTCGTTTCAGAAACTGTCGTCCTTGAACTGTTTCCTTTCATGAAACCATTCATGAAACCGAACTTTCCAAGCCGTTCCATTACAGACCATCCTGCGCCGCTTGGCTGATCTCCGGTACCTGTACCTTTTATCGGAAACTCCTCTCTCACCCAATGCGGCATTGACTGCCGTAACCAATGCCTGCCAGGGCTTACCACAGCTGAAGTGCCTGCACGTTCACTACAAGGACATCAATGACCCTGCGATTCTTAAGACTATCACGTGGCTACGAGAACCTGGAGGGGTACAGGGTGATCATCGCGTGGTTCAAGATGGCCCCTGCTTCCAAGCTTGTTCGACAGCTACGTTCATCGGACTCATAAAGCCGCTGAACCGTCACATTCAGCCGATGCTGTAACTTGAAGCCGCGATACTTTTATGAATGACACGCAAAAAGTTTGCTGTAGATAGTATCACGTTATCGTTTCTTACTTTTTACATGTGCACTAATAAAGGATCCAGACTGCGTACTTAATGGTTCATCGCGGGATTGCGTTTCGCATAGTGAAATCTTGAACGAGCAGTCGGTAAGAAATAACAAGAGGACACGAGATTTCTATTATTAAAACTTTCCCCGACAGTTGTCGAAGTTGCGAGTACAATAAGTACTTACACTTCTTAACCATAACTGACCATTTACCTTTTAAGCCTCTTTGCCCCTCTTCTGGCGTCCTTGCCTGTCCTTGGAACATTAAGTTAGTTTTAATGATAAGTTCACATACTCTGCGTATGCCGATTCCGTCTTCTTTAATTGGACTAAGGTAGCCTGTGGTGTACACTCATAAAGTATCACTGCTTTGTTCTACTTAAAAAGCAACCTGTCTTCAATATTGTCACGTGGTCATGACGTTGAAGGAGGCAACAGACGGTGGGTTCAAGACTAAACTCTTAATCTGGGCAAACTGGCGCCCGAGAAACTCAAGATCTGACTATTCAGCATAGAGAGCGGCGAGCAGATAGTCAGTGGTCGATAAACTGTCAATCGCGTCGTCTTTTATACATATATCATCGAAAATTCGAGTGCTGTCGCTACCGGCCGCATGAGTTCCAGAACAAGCTCGATGGGCGCGTTGGGCTGGTACTTTCATCAGAAGCTTCTAAAATTCACAAGCACACAAAAATCGTAAGATAATTCATTGCAGGTAAAAGTCGCCTTTTAATACAAGCTAAAATGTGCTTTAGGAATCGTCAAAAACATTTTATTGTAGCCACGTTGTTTGGGGTAGAGGGTATAAAAATGACCCGGTTTTTCTTCTAAATCTCGGCGACTTCATTTAGAGCGTACTAGAGCTGGGGAGTATTCAGAACGGCCGCAGCACCAATGGGCAGAACGTGGAGACAAACCGGACCAATCTCTTTTGGGCGTTACGATGGGTAGGGTGCAATCTATCATCATTTTAAGTGTTGTTCATGCACCGCCAAACTGTCAGCGGTGTGTGCCATGACGAGCAGTAACCGTCACTGCCAATTTATCTTGGAACCTTCATGTAGAGAGCACATGCTCTGCTGCATTCCGCAAACTAGCTTACCTGCGACACAAACTTAGAAATTCTCCTTCAAACGTTAAGTTACTCGCCTACCTAACATATATCCGCCCAAAGCTAGAATATGCCTGCGTAGCATGGGACCGTATACTAAGCTCAATATCAACAAACTTGAGAGAATACAAAGAAAGTCGGTTCGTTTTATTTATTCTAAATACAAACGTTCGGACTCCCCGTCACAGCTGATGTTGGCTAATGAGATTCCTTCTCTTGAATCAAGAAGTCAGAAGTACCGCTTTGATTTTTTACATAATCTAATTGACCTCAAATTCACCCTCCACTCTTCGCTTTATGTAAGCCCTCTTTCCACAAGACAAACACGGCACCATCACTCTGATGCATTAACACCTCTCTATGCTAGGACAGACACATATAAGTTTTCCTTTTTTCCACGGACTATTTCAGAATGGAATTCTCTGCCCGCACCATACAACTTGTGACGATGGGTGACATGTACTTTTCTGTACATTTTTTTATGTGCATACTATCACAATTTTGTTAAGTTCTTTTGAATATGTTTGTATGGGCAATTATATATTAGTGTATATATATATATATATATATATATATATATATATATATATATATATATATATATGTGCGTGTGTGTGTATGTGTGTATATGTATATATATATGTGTGTATGTATGTATGTGTGTATACGTGTGTATATTGTGTATATATAGGGTATGCATATGAGTATGTATATGGATATAGATTTGTATGTTTATTTGTGTATGTATATACGTATGTATGCTTTAGTTTTGTGTACAATTATGTATGCCCGTCCTGCAAGGACCACGTCGTGGTCTGCAGTATGTTCTAAATAAAATAAAATAAAAATAAATTGGTGTGTTCTACGAAGCATGCTGCCGTTTTTACTGAGTGGCATCTAGAGCGGTATCCCTTGTCCCATTAAATTGCGAAAAAGGAATACATGGGCCGAACCGAACAGTGCGTCAATGACAGGGCCAGACAGCACCGTCTCAATCTAAAAAATGGTTTTGGCAGCCTGAAGCAATGTACCGCAAGGTGTTTGGATGTTATTCAAAGCTCACTGAAGCTATTTTAATCGGCAGAGCGTAATAAAAAAAACTGAGAACAGTGATAGAGGCGTGTAACATAAGGCAAAGTGGCGACACCTGCTTCATCACGGCTTCACTGTCCGTTCAGGATAAGGAGATTAGCCTTATTCAGAACACGTTATGGTTTGTTAGTCAAGAAAAGCTGTGATGCGCGAGCACTGATCATGTGGTTGGTTGTGCTATTAAATCTTCTTTCCACTGTGCAATGAAATTACTTTGAAGTGTGCCTGCCACCCGTCCTGTTCTTCGGTGTTATGTGCGCTAGCTCAATTAGGGCCAAAAGTATCATCAGTTATTACGAGTTATCCGCGCTGATTAAAAAAGCAAGAAAAGAAAACTGCCACATTTATCATCAGCAAAAACATACGCGCGTTTGTTAGATGTTCATTGCGTGCCCAGGGGTCATCAATCATGGGCGAAATTTTCAAGGCGATGGCTCTCTCCCTCCAGTCTGGTCCAATATACAGCATGGCTGACAACAAATAGTAACATTGAAATCAGTGATTACACACTCCTATATTGACCAGCTTTTGGTCTGTCTCTTTCCTGGAGTGAAGATGGGCTGCGAAAGGTGCTTGGAAGTTGACACGAGTTCACTAAGGACGCCGGAATCGTCAAACCCCTCTTTATTCGACACATCGGTCTACCAATTGTTCGGCTCGATAGCCAACACGCAGGTGTTGGCAATCAAAATTCCTGCAGTGGTGGCCACATTGTCGTTGGAGGTGAAGCTACTTGAAGTGGATGTACTTCGATTAACATGTGTGTTACAGAACACCAGATGGTAGAAATTTTCGTGGCCTCTCACTGGGGCAATGGTCTCGAACTCACTCGAGCCAGCAGCCTGCAGTAACACAATTCAACCCCGTAAGGCCTGCGACAGGGAAGAAGGCGGAAGTGGTGGGTGGTAATGGAATGGGTGTTTATACAAACTGTCTGCAAGCGTGGCCGCATTAAAAAAAGAAACCTTCGCGTATATATCATATACGTCCCATTTTGGAAAAGTATTTGGTGCGAAGATTCTAACAACGTGTTCGGATCGATCTCGAAAACGACTTAAAATGCCAACGCGGTTCCTGAATTATAGCTTTTCCTTCACGGTTATGCTTCAAGGCATGGCGACGATGAGGCGTACCTCACGAAGCAAGTGCTTTATACCAGTCTCGTCAGTGAAGCTCACGAACAAACTCGATGAATAAAAATTTAATGCATGGTGAACACATTCATGTGAGGGCCGCGGAATGCCCCTAGATGCTCGCGAGCCACGTGTTGTCAACCCCCTGCACTACGGCGTTTTTCGTAATCATATCGTCGTTTTGGAACGTTGAATTCCAACAACCATTCTTAAAAGCTCGCTCGGCCAACACTCTACACTTTAAACAATCAAAGCACGTGACTTCGTGCGTAATGACGTGGAGCAGATTACGCCCACCCCGAAGGTGGCTAGTGAATGTATGAACATATACGCTCTTGAAAGAGTTGGCCACGTAATCGGTTAGTCTGCCTCAGGAGGTGCGATAGCATCTATGCTCCACCGTGACGTCATTTTTCGCAGCTTTCGCCTCGTGTCACGCCTTCGATGAATATCATCCGTTTGGGAATCACGTGGGAGGCTGAGTTAACATACATTTTAAATTCATCGACCTAACGAAGGCCACTCCAAGCTGTCGTTCAACGAGCGCGAACCGTTCGCCTGATCGCCGAAATGAACGTACGCCTGCGTGCCAACGAACCACTGAGCAAACTGGCCGAGCGGCTGAGCCATGCCGGAGCACCACCGGCGGTCACAGACTTGGACCTCACCAATTGCATCGACGTCGACGCCCAACAAGTGCTTCCCTTCATCACGCAATGTAAGCAACTCCGACGCTTGATGTGCGTCGCCTGCCCGATTCTGCCCAGCGACGTATTGAAGTTGGCAGTTCAGCTACCCCACCTTCAGGAAATCGAGTTTACCGTCCTTCTTCCGGGACGCATAGAATTCCTCGAGATGCGACGCCTATCCGAATTGGTGGCCACTGAAGACTGCACAGCTCCGAAACTGCACCGCGTGTATGTTGAAACTGGCCGAAAGCAGAATTTGAAAGTACTGTCTATCTTACTACGTTGCTTCCCAAACGCGAACTACCTACACGTACACCTTATATCTGGTCTTTTCCACGAAGCCGTAGAGGAGTGCCCCATCCTCCTTGTAGAACACATGCAACTGGACACGTTCAGGTTGACCTCTGACCTGCCTTCATACATTCTGCGTGAACCGCCAGCTGCGTTAGATCTCGGTGCCTACGCCGCTGTTTCCGCAAGCTTTACCTACCAGAAGTCGGTAAACTTCCGGAGCTTGACTACCCTACGAGACATTGTGACCACCAGCGTCATATGCCTCTCTATGCCTTTCCAAATGACCCTGTTCGCGATTGACGACCGCCTCGCGCCTGAATGGTTTCGGGAAGCCAGCTTTAAACACAACTGGAGCAACGTGCGCCAACTCTGTGTCGTACTCTCACCAGCGGATCCGAATTTATTCTATCCAGCTGCGAGGTACAGGTACAGAGGTAGTCTTGCAATATTTTGCACGCAGCTTGTGCAGCTCGTCGAGCTCAACGTTAGCTCGTTCCATTTCGGACCCAATGTCGACGTGACCATTTTCTTTCAGGACGGTCGTCTGCCATTCCTGCAGTCGCTCTCGGCACCCCCTTGCGGTTTTCGCGACCCGACGGTTCTGCAATGTCTGGCGGCCTGTTGTCCCGACTTCAAGGAACTTGACGTTCGCTTTGAGAGAAAAGACAATGTTTGTCGGTGCTTTGGATGTGAGCGTCGGGAGTTGTTTGTTGAGTTATTTCGCTGCTCTGCCAGTCCCGCCTTTCGGAACGGGCTTGCCAGGCTGACATTGAGTGACGTGCACGACGCCGCGTGCAAGTGGTTCATCGAGTGCTGCAGGCCAGTGTCCACACTGCGGTTGGCCGGCTGCCCTTTGGAGCTGGACTACGAGCGCATAAGTCGTGCGCTCTCCCACAGCATTGATCCGAGCTGCCTTATTTTAAAACACCGCCTCCTTCGGTTTGATGACACGGATCTGCTGGTGAGTGCCTTTTGTTGTTGTAGGTACCCTTTCGTTCTCATAAGCGAAAACATCTCGCTGCTTTCATGGCGTCAACAACAGCAGCTGTGACGAATGTTAATTATTTTTTCTTGCGCACCATTGGGGCCCATTCAATTCTTGCTAGCGTTGCATAGCGATGTTTAAGAAGAGTGCCTTTATTTGTAGTACTGGTGCGTCGTGATGCACCGCATTGTGCGCTAGCTAGGTTGTTTCGTCTGATACCGATCATTGTTTCCTGTGGTCCTCGTACATCATCCTATCGGTACGTACTCCTCTCCCAATCTTCTCCAGCAGGTCGCAGGATCGAATCCCGGCGGCGGCGGCTGCATTTTCGATGGAGGCGGAAATGTTGTAGGCCCGTGTGCTCAGATTTGGGTGAACGTTAAAGAACCCCAGGTGGTCTAAATTTCCGAAGCCCTCTACTACGGCGTCTCTCATAATCATATAGTTGTTTCGGGACATTAAACCCCACATATCAATCGATTCTCCAGTTCACTCCGTCCACGGCGACCGGATTCCGCTTTGTCTCTGAAAACATTGTCAGCACTCCGTCTCACTCTTTGCCTACCTCGACTGCATTTCCTTTCTCGAGGTTACCCTTTTGTTACTCCTCTTATCGATCGTTTCGAGCTCCTGCGGTTGACGTGGCTGCGCGTTAGCTGACGTTTCTGCACGTTTCTAAATGTCTTTATTCGCAAAAAGGGCGTTTAGCTGTGTCAACTCCCTTTCCAGATCGCTATCCAGGGATGTCATGGACTTCTTCGATGAACTTATCGGGTCACTCTTGCGTTCGTAACGCTCACTAAATCTTGTTTTTGCAGTGCCATTGCGTGTTTTTCTTGTTTACAGTACTTTGAAGAACTTATCAACCTACTTTTTTTGGTAGAACGTTAGTTGAAAATTCTGTGCTTGAGGGTGTGTGCGCGTGTTCGAGTTTTCGTTCTGTATTCTTAGATCAGTTTACAAGGTTTTTGCTCTCTCGTCAGGTTAATTTTTTTCACTTGTTTACCTTTCTGTACGCCTGCCCATATTACCATTTTCCTGCGTTGCTCTAATCGCCTTTCGTTCTCCAACACGATGTGTTGTTCTCGGCTTTTCTTTCCACTACATTGTTACCCTTCATTTCCTCTGCGATGTAGTGTAAAAGGGCGACCTTTAAAGTATTGCTGCTGTTTCTGTCGTATCATCATTAACTTTCTACTCTTTTTAGCACACCCAAGATCTTTGGCTACGGACAGCTGCGCTTGATTTTAACAGTCACCTTTGCCCTGTTCGAAGTTCTCATGCTCCGGGGCAGCTATGACCTTCCCACATTGTTTCATTTGCAGAGCAACCTGTTCCGCTTCCCCGACCTCCAGTACTTGTACCTCCTGTTATATACGTGTGCGCCGGAAAGTGTATTGCTGGATGGCGTGGCCTCTTTGCGGCGGAGCCTGCCACTGCTCAAGTGCCTGCACGTCCACTACAGGTGCGAACAGGGTAGCCCCGTGCGTGATAGCGTCACCTGGATACGAAGACAAAGCGGCGGAGTGGTTGAAGATCTGATTAGAAGCGGTCCCTGCTTCCAAAGTTGTTCTACGGCTACTTTCATAGGACTCGCAAAGCCACTGAACCGAGACTTCCAGCCGATGCTGTAGTTTGTCTAACCTGTACTTTTATGGATGACAAGCAATATTTGCTGTATATGTATAGGACATTGCGCCTTGTGTGTACTTGGTACATGTGCAGAAATAAACAGAGCATACTGTGTTCTTCTTGTTGCTTCATAATGGAATCGCATAGCGAAGCATGAGGCGTGCACGTGAAAAATGTACGAGTGTCCACCTGTTTCAACGACAAATCGTTAACGTCTGTAACGCTAAAGCCTTATCATCGGCCTCGCTGCGCCCGCTGCAAGTCAAGGGCATCTTCCAAGTTTCGGCAGTTTGCCCCGCCCGGTTGTTTATGGGGCCAAGTTATCACCGTAATATCATTAATCCCGTCTGCCCATCTTTCTTCCTTTCGCGAGCTTGCCTTTCTTTAGAATACAGTCTTGCCCCTAATTACCTGCGGACGTCTTGCCTTTGCACTGTATGCCTTGTGCATGCCCATTTCTTCTTACTGATTTCGACTAGTCTCGGCGTCGGTGAAACTTGTACGCATATTAACCGCGCGCATGCATTGCAACATCGTGGCTGTGTTGCACTTTGAAGATGAGCTTGGACGAAGCAATCTTGCAGCTGCCTCGTCACCATTACAACAAAAAATAACACTATTGCAGGGTAAGTCGACTTCGAAGCCGCGGTAAATTAATCTGTACCTTTTTCTGCAAACCGTGATATGGCAGCCATGCTGTTGAGTGCCAGATGTCACCAGACCAGTTTCTGTTACTGTAGATCACCCTAATTTCTGCCCTTATGGTGTGCTCCATGACGCATAGATGCAATGAACTGTTGTTCAGCCAAGCATGTGCGTCATCAAATATTAAACACACACACTCAAGTAAACTCCTCAAGTGCAGGAAAAGCTGACTGGTGGTGGCTTCGTGTCAACGGTGCCAATTTATATTGATCGCTCTTCGTCTAAGGAACTACAAGAGAAACGGCGGTTTGAAAACACAGTCGTTTACTGCATCTTCATCGAAATCAATAAAGAACAGGTGCGCAGCGCAAAGGAAAGATAACCAACAATCTTCTTGTGTTACTGAGCAGTTCATACATCAAGGACAGCGTGAGAGGATTGAAAAGAACGTTAGGAGGGGCACAATAGATTTATAAGCTTGCACCGATAGCTTTACCGCAGGAAGCACATGGCCGGTGCAATTGGTGAAACGAGAAAGAGGACTTGACCGGTGTCCTTCGATGCCAGAAGGTAGAAAGACTCCACCTTGGTTCTGCGGCGTATTTCGTGCCAGGCGGTTGTCTTGTCCGCGATGTCCTCTCTTCGGCGACTTCTATAACTGGCTCCCAATCTTTACTTTTCTACCTCAATCTTCTCTCTCTCTCTCTCTCTCTCCATTCCTTTTAATTACCCGTCATTCCTTTCCCTCGTGAGCTACTGCTGCGGCATCGAAATCGAACTCTGATGCAGTCAGGTGCGGGGCTCCCTTTTTTTTAATTTTCCTTTTTTTTCTTTACTCGCTGTCCTCGCCCGTGCGAGTAAATTTTTGTGAATGCGGCCTGTTATCTGAGATGAGTGTGATAGAGTGGAACTATACAAAATATCTAACTTTGACAATGTGGGCTCATAAAGCAGATTGTGCATGTCCTTTTCTCGTCGCGTGACTACAGGGAGCCGTCACTGTCCCACCGACATTGAATGCGTATTCAAGGAAATCCACCTAATGAGTATGCGCAGTTTTTTAATTTAAAGAGGCATTCAAGAAAAATAATCACTGTGTTTAGATTGACGAACTGTAATGACGTATGTGTAGCTATCTTAAGTTCATTATTAGCGGAGAAAATCAGCGTTGAGGTATTGCTTTTTTTAAATTTCGCGCCGTAAAATCTGCACCTAACGTCCAGAGTTTCGAAATATATTCTTCGTATTTTCACGACGATTCCTCGATGAAGCTCTCCGAAACTTCGCATGCTCGGCCTATGTAACACTGATGACAGTCTGCTTGATCTTTATCGTATACAGGTTACATAGGACCTAGTGTCGCTAATCCTTGAGTAAACACTCCTGCCTCGTTATCAGCTTGCATGGTATACCCAAAAATTGCTTTGCATTAGCACCGGCAACTGCTTGTGACTGTTCTTTGTGAAAAAGCGATGTGAAGTGCGTCAAATAAAATTTGTGTGAAGGTGCGAAAGAAAATGTAGCCAACATTTTCCCTTGTTCGGCTCATGCCGGAGTCAAGTTCTTCGGCAACTACTGCCGTGTTGCGTTGTGCACTGTATGTGCAGTTGTGTGCATTTACTGCAGTGTTACTGTTCTGCGGGTCTTCTCATAATGTTGCTTATATTGTAAGACAGTAGCAGCGTTGGAGTCTCGATGGCGTTTATTATGCCGAATCGCCTGATCAACATTTCGAACGAAGACGACGTTTTTCGTGATGATGATTATATACAGATGAAGAAGATGAAGGTCAAAAGTTGTTATTATTGTGCTTACACTAATTTCTCCCTCGCGCGGAAGCGGCCAATTAGGCCGCTGTTTATGACGGTGGTGTACGGCGCACGAATGGTTTTAAGCGCGACACGTGAACAACCTCCATACCACGAAAACGGCCGTCGGGAGGCATGACAACAGGAGTTACTCGATAGTTAACAGGAGACGTCTGCTCGACTATAGCGTAGGGGCCGATGAAACGTGAGTGAAACTTATCACACAGGCCGGGAACCCGCGTTGGGGTCCATAACAGTACTTCGTCTCCAGTATTGAAGTGAACTACGCGGTGGACGCCATCGTAGCGAGTCTTCCGCTCTTGTTGGCTTGCCTGTGTATTGAGGTGGGCGCGTCGGCGACAATCGGCCAGGCGAGAGATTAAGTGCTCCCTCGATGACGATGAAGAGTTCACATGGACGTCAAAAAAGGAGATGTCGAGCGGAGATGTTGGTTGACGGCCATAGACGAGAAAGAATGGGGAATAGCCCGTGGTGCGCTGCGTAGCGGTATTGTATGCAAAAGTCACGAATGGGAGGATGGTATCCCAGTTGGTGTGGTGGGCGTTGATATACATAGATATCATGTCGGTCAAAGTTCGATGGAAACGCTCTGTGAGGCCGTTAGTCTGGGGATGGTAGCTGGATGTCGTCTTATGAATCGTATTACATGCGTGGAGGACTTGCTCGACTAGTTTCGAGAGAAACGCCTTGCCGCGATCGCTCAATAAGATGCGTGGTGCACCATGTCTTAGAAAGACTGCCTCGAGAAAAAATGTGGCAATGTCCTCTGCTAATCCCGAAGGAAGTGCAGCTGTTTCGGCGTACCTTGTTAAGTGGTCAACTGCTGTGACAATCCAGCGCTTGCCGCTAGCTGATATTGGTAGCGGTCCGTAGAGGTCAATGCCAATGAAATCGAAGGGAGCGTCAGGACACGGAATAGGTTGTAGAAGACCAGCCGGGGAGGAAGTGGGTCGCCTGCGGCGTTGGCATAGCGAGCATGACGCAACATATCGCGCTACGCAGTTGGAAAGGCCAGGCCAGGCAAAACGACTGCGGGTGCGTTTGTAGGTTTTAAAAAAACCGAGATGACCACCAGCCTTGGGGTCATCGTGAAACGCCTCCAAAATCTGCGCCCTTAGGGAACGAGTAGCAACAGGAACCCAGCGCTGTCCTTTGGGGTGGAAGACAAAGTGGTAAAGGATGGAGTTTTCAGTCTTGAAGTTCCGCAGCTGTCGGTGGGCGCGAGCGTTGGGAGGACGAGAGGAGCCTTGAAGGCGCTGCATTATAGAGCGACAGTAAGTGTCGCTGCGTTGGTGGGATGCAAACGTGTCGTTGTTGAAGGTAGAAAGAAAATCGACAGCGGCGAGTGAATGAACTGACGGAGGCACTTTGATGGGTTCACTCACAGTTGGTGACAGGCCAGGAGTGCTTGATGAGGATTGTAAAGGACAGCGGCTAAGGACATCGGCATCGTTGTGTTTCTTGCCGGATTTGTATATAACGTCAAACTAGTATTCTTGGAGACGAAGTATCCAGCGACCGAGACGTCCAGACAAACTCTTCAACGTCGACAGCCAGCACAAAGCGTGGTGGTCAGTGATGACGGTAAAGTGGCGGCTGTGAAGATATGGTCGAAACTTCTGGATGGCCCAGCAAACGGCGAGACACTCCTGCTCGGTGATGGTGTAGTTTTTCTCTGCTGCTGTGAGGGTGCGACTTGCGCATGCGATCACACGTTCGTCATAACGCTCTGTTCGCTGCAGAAGTACAGCGCTGAGTCCGTGTCCGCTGGCATCAGTATGGAGGAGAGTGGGTGTGGCGTTATCGAAATGACAAAGCACTGGCACAGACGTGAGGGCACGTTTTAATGTGTCAAAAGCCATTTGGCATTCGTCCGACAATACGTATGACGCTCCCAAAGAAAGGAGTTGGTGAAGTGGCGCAGCAATGGTGGCGAAGTCTTGTATAAAGCGCCGGAAGTACGACGCAAGGCCAAGAAAGCTTCGGAGCTCTTTGACGCGTTGAGGCACCGGGAAGTGAAGAAAGGTGGTAATCTTGTCGGGATCAGGCCGGATCCCATCTTTGCTGACGAGATGTCCGAGTACTTTAATACTTTTGCCAGCAAAGTGGCACTTCTTGGTGTTGATCTGAAGACCAGCAGCTGCGAGACACGTCAGAACTTCATCCAGGCGCTGCAAGTGCTGTTCGAATGTTGAAGAAAATATGACGATGTCGTCAAGGTAACATAAGCATGTTTTCCACTTAAGGCCCAGCGAAACAGTGTCTATCAGTCGTTCAAACGTTGCTGGCGCATTGCAGAGGCCGAAAGGCATGACGTTAAATTCGTAAAGCCCATTGGGTGTGGCAAAGGCAGTTTTTTCCTTGTCATCCTAGAGCATTGGAATTTGCCAATAACCGAAGCGCAGGTCAAGGCTCGAAAAATATTTCGCTCCTTGTAAGGAATCTAAGGCATCATCAATGCGAGGCAGGGGATATACGTCTTTTGTGGTTACTTTGTTTAATGCGCGATAGTCAACGCAGAACCGCACCGAACCGTCTTTTTTTCTTACGAGAGCGACAGGTGACGCCCAAGGGCTTGAGGAAGGGCGGATGATGTTTTGCTTGAGCATATCAGCAACGTGCTTGTCGATGATCTCGCGTTCACTGGAAGAAACACGGTATGGTCGACGACGGACAATAGAAGTTCCGTCGGTGTGTATCCGATGAGCCACTGCAGAAGTCTGGCTTAGAGAAATGGAGTGTACGTCGAAAGAAAATTTATGCTTAGACGACAACGCCAGTAGTTCGTCTGCTTGCGGGGGAGTGAGATCCATGCTGATGGTATTGACGAGAGCCGTAGTGGGTGGAGCATCTGTTGCTATTGAACGTGATTCCACCAGACTGGTATCGGAAGCCACTACAGAGATAGGTTTTGTGTCCACGCTGGAAACTACAACAGTGCCCTTGGTCAGCAGAATTGGCTCGTTGGTGATATTCAGTACTGCGAGAAATGCGGTGCCGTTGAAGAAGCGGACAAGACTCGATGAAAGTGCAATCTCTCTGGATAGACAACGGGCTGATGGACTGACCAGGACGTCACCGTGGTCAATGGAGTCAGACATAACCGTGATAAAGTGCTCTTGGTTAGGTGGCACAAAGAATTCATTGGCTGTTCGCAGCCGGTCACGTGATAATTTCGGGGAAATATCATCCGTTTCTCGCATACGCATGAGTCGTTGTCGGAGAGGGATGGAAGCAGCAGCATCAGAAAGAAAGTCCCATCCTTAAATAAGCATAATAGCACAAGAATCCAGCACGGCAAACTGAATATGATGCCAGATCCCATCAATGAAAACTTTAACGGTGCACTGTGCTGATGTCCGTATCTGCGAGTCATTTGCGCTACGTAAGAGAGTGCCAGTATAAGGTGCGGTAACCTTACGTAAGCGAGTACGCAAATCCACATGAATAACAGAAATAGCAGCTCCCGTGTCCACCAATGCCTGAACTGGTACCCCTTCCGCATACACTAATAACAAGTTGGCTGGGCCCTCTGGAGGCCTTGGTGTTTGTTCGAGCGATGCAGCTTTCCCTCCAAAAACTGCACCAGCTAGTTTTCCGAGTGGTAGTCAGAAGTAGGTACAGCCGGTCTCAGAGGAGATGTCGAGCGTCGTAGAGGTGAAGGGGACCGGCGGCGTCCGGGATAGCAGGGGCGAGGTACGGCGAGTGGAGAATTCGGAGAGAAGTAACGTGTCATAGCGCGTCGCTGGTACTGGTTCGGGGATGGCTCCGAATCCCTTTCGTAAACATCGTAGCCACGGCGTTCGTCCTGTTGGCGCTTGTGGCAAAATCCTGAAATATGCCCAAAATGCCACAATAGTAACATATTGCGTGAGGCGAGCGCCAGGGGGCGTAGTGTGCTGGAGCTGTCCACAGGCGCTGGTACTGGCGCTGGGACAGGCAAGTGTGGTGCAAATGCTGCTACGTTAGACTGCGCAGGAACAGGATGCACGTGCTGAACCAAGGCGTGTGGCATGGCAGCGACTTGCGCATACGTCATGTGTGGTGTTGGTGGCGCCGTAGTGTTCGATGGGAAAGCGCCAGCCATGGATGAGAGCTCCTCTTTGATAATGTCGCGCAGACCAGCAGACTGAGAGTGAAGCCGAGGGGCGCGTGCACATGACAACCCTTGCGCTTGAAGTTCCCTCGCGAATCAGAGTGCGAATCAGCGCGCGCAAATCCGCATCCGAGGAAGGCCGGCTGTCACTGGCGTCTGGGTAGTATGGGTTGCAATCAAATTGCTTGGAGTTCATCAAGATGCTGACATGTCGTGATGACGTCCTCAACGATGGTGGGGTTTTTAACAGCCAGAGCGTTAAACGCGACATGGCCTATGCCTTTGATGATGTGGCGAACACGATCAGCTTCTGTCATCGCCGAGTTCACACGGTGGCAAATGACAAGGACGTCTTCAATATACGAAGTGTACGTCTCCCCGGGTAGTTGGGCACGTCCATCGAGCTTTCGTTCGACACTTCGGAATGGATGTTCGGTTTTTCAAAAATCCTTCGGACTTGTTGAGCAAAAGTAGGTCAATCCTGGAAGCTGCTCTCGTGGTTAAAAAACCACGTTTTCGCGACATCGGACAGATAGAAGGCGATGTGACGAAGTTTTTTAGGCTCATCCCATTGCTTATAAACACTGGTCATGTCGTATTCTTTTAGCCATACCTCGACGTCGTCACGTGGAAGACCACAAAAGATGGGTGGGTCGCGCTGCCGGGCGTTGACGATCCACGCAGGAATGGTTTGTTGGACAGGGATGCTGGATGTCCGGGCAGCGGTTCTTGAGCCATGACAGCGGACGGAGAAGCAGGCGGCGACCCGAACGAAGCTCCAGGGGAGGTGACGTCAGAGAGGACTTGGGGATCAAAGCACCTCCACC